>JAGXCT010036472.1:0-56608 GCA_022495035.1 Philopotamus ludificatus | reverse complement strand
ATATATATATATAATAATTGTTAATTAATTTTATTTATTAAAACTAGTTTTGATATTACCGTTTATTTGATCTATTGATACTAAATAATGCAGTTTTTCCACTTATTTTATTTTTAATAACGATATATTACGATCTTGATACAATACTCTTCTATCTATCTGGTAAACTTGTTATAGATGACAAATATGTATTCAGTATTTTTCAGACCCAGTCTACAGAATTCATTTTTTCCCGTCTAAATGGTTTTAAAGACTACGTAATAAATTATAATTAAATAGAGAAATGTCCGGTGAATATGATAGGGCATCGTTTCTTATTCAAACTGCTCTAGCCTTTGTAATGGCATCCTCTCTGTATGTGCTGGAGCATTATCCTGATAGAAGAATACCTATCGTCTTGAAACCGGAGATGGTCGTTTTTCTACTAGCACTGACTTAAGTTGCTCCAGCTGCTCGCAGTAAAACTCTTTTGTTATCGTTTAGTTTTAGTTTAAAAATTCAAAGTAGACTAAAACATTCTCAATATCCACTAAATAGGACAATACTTTACATGGATGAGGGTATTTTTTAGCCTGGCGTACTTCTTAGATTTTTTTTTACAGAGAAACTGTTTCTATTTGAGTCACTATTTGATTAAAAAAAGGATTATTCTTGAGAAGTGAAAGCAAAATATATCATATTATCTTATGATTATATTATTATTAACTCCTGTGCGCGATTAGACTCGGAAAAATTGTAAACAACCCATTGACCCAATTTGCAGATTTTTCCGATAGGACACAGATGTGAGATTGACTAAATCTAAGCCTTTTTGCTAGTTCCTAGGGAATAATTTTACTCGTCTACAGATTTTTTAAGTCGACTGTACTTTCCAGCTCGGAGTTTTTAGAACCACTGTTGACACTGGCGCGAATAATTATCTGATCTTTATATGCTACATTATTATCCTTCGTAATTCCATTTTAGCTTTGTAAAAATTATTATTTTAGCGGTTTTAATGAGGTCCTTTGGGGACCAAAAATATTCATATATTTTTTTACTATTAGCCCTACATGTCACAATCTGTTTGTATTTGTCCAAAAAGATCTGAAAAATCAATAGTATAAATAATCATTGTTTTTTATTGTTGGCAATTACGAAAAAACGACAATATTCGCTTCTGTTGCCACGAGCGCGATGTTTTTTCTCGCTCGTATCTGTTACGATGCCGGTGCCATTTAAGAGTGAAACATACGAGTGACACGTGCTGCGAGAGCTCAGACGGTGGTGAGAGCTCAATCTGCGGCGAGACATCGCTTGGGAAAATGCTTGGGTCTCTGCAAGATATCTTTTGGACGTTGCGGTTGTTTTTGAGCCGTCGTAAAGGATGGGTTAAATCGAACTTACACTCTTCAAAATTTATAATTTATAATAAGAAAAAGTATGAGGTTATATTAATAACTGCTTTAATAGCAAGTTGATGTTAGGAGTTTATTACTGTCCTCTACTGACTTTTAGTTCATGCAATTGAAAAACACTGCATTATTTATGGAATTATACCTATTACTATAAGTAACGTTTAACTCGGCAGATGGATATTTTATAAAACAGGTGCAAAAGATATAATATAATACAGCGTGTTCTGAAAAAATGTATTCACAGCTTGAATAATATAACTTTAAATGTATATATTGATAAGGGGTCATAACTTTTTTGATTATTCGATCTTTTCATGGTTTAGTTAAATGGAAATAGTGAGTAGAGCAAAATTGATCAGCTAAGAAAGAATACTGAGCAAAGCTTGTTATAAAGTATTATAAAATCAATGGTCACATTTCGTGTTCTTATGCTTTCGCTATATAGAATCTCTTCCGAAATGACGGACCAGTAAGAGCGTCCGCATCCCTTTCATAGACAATAAGTCTTAATTTTTCATACCTGCTACAAAAACTACGTTTTTGACAGTCAGCAGTTGGTCGTTGTCTTTTCGACAGTCGATAGGGTGATTCGTTCATCATGTCTTTCACATCTCCGTGATTTTCTCGTACCAGAGATTCGTCTCTGGGATCTTTTAATTAATTTATTCGTACCAAAGGAAATGTTGTGATCTTAATTACCATCATCACAGTAGAGTTAAGTAAGTTAAGAGTTCAAGTCTTACTCTCTTATCGAGTTAGTATCTTCAGTACCAAAGGAATCTCTTGGAACCTCCACTTCGAATCCAGTACCAACGGAATCTTTGGGAATCTCTACTTCGAATCCAGTACCAAAGGAATCTTTAGGAACCATCCCCCGTATCATGTATATTTCATCGAACTGACGACATCTGACTCATTTCTTCAATAAACGATCATTTTCAATATAAAGTGTGTTTACTTAAATACCGCGCTTCGAAACGATCGTCAACTACCGGATGGTCATAATTTGGCGCCAGCAGTCGTGTACCTTTTTGATACGAGAGCTCGGGTGCCTTAACATAATTGGTGGCAGCGGTGGTATATCATTTTTTGGACTACTGTCGCGCCCTTTAACATTATTAGTGGTAGCGGTGGGATACCATTTCTTGACCTACTGTCGCGCCCCCTTAACAATAGGTAGAAAACATAAAAGAACAGCTAGCAGGCTAATGCAATGGTAATTTTGACTTAGATATAAGAGAAGTCTATAAATTTTAAAATTGATCGACAAGAACAGACTCACATTAAATAATTAGGCGGTTTTTACATCAAAATTATGAAAAACTGTCGTTTTTCGTATAAAACTTTATTTTTAAGTTCTTAGCTGGCGCTTTTTCTAATCTTCGAAGCACGTCTGGTACGCATTTTTTTAGGAATGATTCTTATCCACTTCAATAATTCTGTTTTTATCATCTCAATACTAGAATAGTTTTGTGCTTTTATGTTTTTTTTTTATCATCGGAAATAGAAATAAACTTTATGGCGCTATGTTCGGCGAATATAGAGACTAAGGAATCACAATGATGATGTTTACGCCTAATTTTCTTTTGGAAGCATTTGATATGACTAATAATAATGTCAAGATACGTCAGGAAATGTGTATCACAACTAAAGAAATTACGAAATTTTGTATTAAGATATAACAGAAATTGAAAAAAATGTGATAGCAACTATTTTTTTAATTTAAATTAATAAATAGTGTTAAATTAAATTAAGTTTTAAGCTAAGTAATATATAAAAACATTATTCTGTGCTATGTACAACATAAGCCCGGATAAGTGTAGAATTAATAATTCATTATATCGAGAGTAACGTTGTATCGCTTATTTTAATTTTTAACCAGGATAAAAATTAATTAACGTGAATAAACTATGTTTGTTCTATATTGTTAGATATTTTATATTTGTATGTATATGTTGCTGATATTAATATATTAAAAATAATTTTATTAATTTGTTTTTTCTAGGAATTTCAAGAAACATCTCTCTACAAAGTGTATACATAATTTCAAGACGAATGTTATAAACGTAATGAAATAATAATAATTTTATTCGTGCCATAATAGTTTATCTATTTGCATTCAAATATATTTTCAATAGAGTCAGATATCAGAAATACCGAATTTCTCACCATTTCCATCTGCGAATATTCCATTCAATATTGTATCGTGTACACGTCAGATATCAAAATAGCGAATAATACATCACAAATGCTATCTTTCAACTAGGTTATTATATAATATTAAAGACTTACTTTAAATACTAAAAATACGTAATATTTATTTATGAAGCTTACCTTGTTTGTCGAGGAGAACGCTCTTGACTGGAGCAGCGGGCTGGGTCGCAATCAACCAGCACATGGTGGAGATCAGCAACTTGATCTTCCACATCCTCTTCCTAATTATTGATTGATTAACCACTAACTACACTTTTGTCACATTGAATCATTTGCAAATTTATTTGCGAACGAATTAACCGTCACTATCATTTTAAATCGAATTCCAATAGCACGTTCGCAACGGTCACATGCTGACTAAATTCAAATCTGAAACAAATGAATAATATTTATTATTATTTTCATAAAAATCAATACATCGGAACAGTGTGCACCGTTAAATTAATTCTTATATTAATACGCGATTAAATTAATATTATTTATATATATATTAAGTTAATAATTTCGATGTGTTGCGTTGTTTTTTTTTTCTTAATATACTGTGATATTATAATAATGGGCGATTTAATAATTATTTAAAAAACAGTGTGTGTTGGTGATGTTCGAGATGTAATATACTAGCTGCTACACTAGTCTACAGAGATGATCGGTATATATTTTTTTGATATATGTATAAGAATATATTTTATATATTAATTTATTTATTTTAATTATTGTAGGGCTGCTATAAAGGTAGGAGCTGAGCCCAGCTGGGAAACTGGAATATGTAAGCTATTTTTTTGTTGTTATTTTCATAGATTTTTTTTTCATTTCAAAGTGTACACGTGTATATATATCATGGATGTAAATATTTGATCCGTTGCGTGCATGGAAAAATATAATATTGTCAACCTTATTTATTATGCACCCCTAACTAGGGAATTCGAGGGGAGATTTTCATTTTTTTATTTTGAAAAATTTGCATCGTTTCTGCATTTCAACACTCTATTTTCGACTCTTACTAAAAAAATGTTACCACACAGCTTTGCAGCAGGATGCATTTTTTAATATTTCGCCGAGTGGTTCAGTTGGTAACTGCCGGAGCTTTAAGGGGCGATTTTACATAATCCATTTAAAATTATTTATTGTCCCACCGCTGTTTAAATGCAGAATTTCACACCAGCGTCAAATATTTTTAAACACAAAAACTGCTAATATTTTTAAATTATTTTTTTCAATTATTTGTCAAAAGGATCAATTTAATAAGGCTCTGCTAGTCGAATGAACGATAAGTTGGAGAGCTGTGCTCCATTCATGTTCATAACCATTCACTATGAATAGGCGTATTAATTAGTCAATTAGATATGTTTTTGATACAAAACGAGACAGACAAATTATATTATATTATTAGAAAAATCTAAGATTTTTATTATTATTAATATACGTGTTTTTATTATTTTTTTGATGAATAATACCACATTAGTAATTTTTTCAACATATATTATTATCATTTGAACTTATGATTTCACTTTATTCAAAAATAAAATAGTAATTCTGAACATTACATCATTTTTAACTTCTGAATGTTCATGTATAAAGAATTGTTGAAATCTAGTTGATTTTATTGGGTGATGTAAATCATGTTTTACTTATTAATTCATCAAAATTAATTAATTAATTCAGTAAAAGATAACTTTTAATTTCGAAACGAAAATTAAAATTCATTTACCCGAATAAAAAAAATCTAATATAACTTTTATGGGAATAGAAAAGTCTAGGTAAATAAAATAATTAAAAATATATATTATTCTGTAATGTTACAATATTAATAAATACAAATTCTAATTTATTAAATTAAATCAAATAGTAATCTTGTATTACAAAAACGTTTTTATCTATTTTATTTTTTAATGCAACAGATAAAGAATGACAGATTTTATATGTCTGTAATTTCATCATCTGTTTATGTAGCTTTCTAAGATTATAATATCAACATTAAATCAGCTAATCGTATATGATTTTTCAATTATGAATAGAATTATGAATTATTTAATAAATGATGTATAATTTTATGTTCGAATAATCTTCTAGCTAAATTTACGTAAATCTTTAATATTATTTGATTTTGGAGTAAAAAATTAAAGGATTAATGTTATTAAATAGCCGATCTTAGATTTAAAAACAGATTATTATTATAATATATTAATAAGATTAAAATTTATCGGCTTTGAACACTCATGGTCAAGTTTTCATCAACAATTTTAATAAATAACTCGTTTTTAGTTATCAATATAATCGTATACAATATTAGGTACTAGTTTGAGTTTGTAATGGTTTGATAAACGTGGTATAATATTACAAAAGTATTCGTGATTCGGACCATGGAGAGCTTTTAATCTCACCGGTGATAGAAAATCAAACAGGGAACATTTTCCATGGTTCGTCAGATTTATTTTTTGGTTTAAAAGTCTTATTTAATTATTAATGGTAAAAATTTCGAAGCCTGAAACTAACGAAGAGCATATTCGATATTGTAAGCAATTTTTTTTATTTGAGTTTGAACGCACCTAAAGCCAGAAACACTATCAACAAAATTTATGGACCAGATCTAACGATAAACAAATGTCAATTTTGGCTTGGACGTATAAAATCAAGTGACAAAAATTACAGGATGCCCCTAAATTAGAACGACCCAAAATTTTTAGATAAAAATTTGCTGTGATCTTAAATTAAATTAGATGTTCTTCAAAATATAATAGAATTATCACAAAACTTACATCTTCAACGTCGACAACACATTTAAAAAACCCTTAATAATATAAGGAGGATATTTCCACTGGTATTTGAATGACGCACCAACTGTCCGTGAATAAGAAATTAGTAAGGGGATAGAAAATTTGCAAGAGAAGTGAGAGTTAGTTGTTAATAATGAAGACGATTATATTTTATATGAGCTTGTATAATAAAATTTAAAAAATAGATTACATTCGGGATGGTATAATATATGTATATATTTAGTAGCTATGTTTAGTATGTTCGTGTCATATACATATTGCTTTTATACTGAAGGCAAAAAGCTATTTAAAATTAAATTATAAATAAATACCAATTTAGTTATATTAAATCTAATAAATTAGATACTATTAACATTTAATAACGCGAATATGTTTTGTACAAAACAATATGCATTAAATAGTAAACACGCCTCATTATTATTATCAGAATTATGTAATAACACACAGGGATACAATTTATATTCAGAAATATTCTGGGAAATTTCATTTCCCAAAAATAAATGTTCGCATTAATTTCGGGGCGTCGCGCCAAAATTTACATCTAACGGATTTTTTCAACATTGCTCCCCTTACATATTGATGTCTCGAACGTTACCTGAACCCTAAAAAAAAATAATAATTGAAAGATTTCCTGGCACGATATCATTCATCACACTCATAACTCATCCCGCGGGCGGAGGCGGAAAACAATTTTGGCAAGTGGAATCTTTTAATCGGCGCCACATTTTCGCTTATGGTAATTTTTGCCTGCGTGGCTCACGTCAGCCGGAACTAATCCCGCGGGACAGCTCCGTCTTCTAGAAAGAGTAACGTGCGGTTCCCGGGACGTCGGATCTGCTCCGGCTCCCTGTTAATATCGCCCCTACAGGATTACGCGTCTTACCTACCTATGTAACGGGGGTAGTACAGCTCATCAATATTTCACGGATGAATTATGGCTTTGCATGTGTTTGTGTGTTTCATTATGCTCAGCATAGCAAGAGAGATGGGTTAATTGATGTTTTTATTGAGTGTACTACCTTTGGCGGTATGAAGCAGGAGCTCTCAATATCTTTCGATCATTCATTCTAATAGATTCAGATCAATAAACATGACTAGGGTAGATCTTTAATAAAATATATGATAAATGTAGTCTACATGTGTCCGTAGAATTTATGCTCGATTTAAATTCCTCGGGCATTGTCTGTAGAATTTGTTGTCAAGTCGGAACGGCACGCAGTTTTCCCCATTACATATTTATCATCGACTGTTTTTCGTCAAGAAAACTTTTTTTTCGTTGAATTTTTCATAGGCGATGTGATCCCGTGTTTCTATAAATAATCGCAGCTCCGGTCCCTACAATGCCTGGCCTCTGCCCCACCACGAGTGGAATAGTTGTCCCAACTTTAATGATAATGGCCGAGGATGGAAACTTTTTCGGACAGGTCCAACGGAGTTGAGAGCCCTTTAAGTTTCCGTGAATACACTGCCATATTTATCAAGTCACAACTCCTATTCAATTGCAAACATCGAGAGCCCGTGTGGCCAATGTGTGTTTGGGGTCGGGTATGACAAAGAACCTTGTTACGGCCGAGGGTCTTGAATAAATTGGAGAACCTCCGGTAGATTTTTTCAGCCCCGACACAGTGGTCCAGTGCACATATACATACTCACTTCATTCAAAGAAAAATAAATACTTAAACATACGAAAATCGAAACAACCACGCAAGAATAGCATTTTAAAATAAACGTTGTTCAGGGAATATTTTTGTTGCACATGTGTAGTAAAATGTTGTTGAACATTTTCGCCAAGAAGAGAGTTATCTTGCGGAGAGTGCATTCAATTCAAGCTCAACCAACCGCCAAATTGAAAATTGTGTGACTTTGCTATTTACGTCATACACAGGAAAAGGCCCCTGTGGCTATTTCGGTATTGTCGCAAAACTCGATGCTTGATGAAATTTAAATATTTTTTTTTATGTTTGTACAGGGCTCAACCGCAATCCTACCCATAAAAGGATTTATCCTGCGTTATATTTAGTCGGACAACATTTTATTAATGCGTGGGGTCTGCTATTATGCAATCGTGGGCGAAGGAATAGATTCGCTCCGAATGGATACAGGGTTATTTCAATTTTGCAATTATAAGTTTGCTTATTACCATATTATATGTACGCAGTATAATTTTATTAAAGCATGGGCTCTATATGGAAGCCTAAGTTATTGTTTTAGATTTCTCGTATAACTCTTTTAATATAAATCTTATAATTCTCGAACTTTTTGTATTTGTCTCAAAAAGCCTAAAAAATAAATATTGTAAATAATCATTGACCTTTATTGTCCGCAATTGCAATAGCTTCTGTTTCCCTAAGCGCAATGTTATTTCTCGCTCGCATCCGGTACGATGTGCCGAGTACGAGTGAAACCGTGCGAATAACGCGTGCTGCGTGAATTCAGTCTAGGGTGGGGCATCGCCGAGTGTACGTGTCATTTTTGCATCTTAAAATGAAGTATATCATAAAATAACTATTAAAAGGACCCAGATGCAATGTCGTATTTTTTTAATGTAACTCAAAATCAAATTTCTAATCATTTTTTAAACTTAATTATACAAAATAATTACTAATATTTTCTATGACCTTTTGCCATCTATTAGGTAAATCGAAAATGCCTTTCTTATAAAATTCTGCAGGTTTAGAATCGAAATAGTTTGAAAGAGCCGATTTTATTTCATCTTCTGATTCAAAAAAAAAAATATCGTAAATAATGCTTCAATAAGAGAAAAAGTCATCAGATGGAGCCAGGTGTGGAGAATGAGCTCGATGCAATAAATCTGTCAAACCTAATGTTGCGACTCATCTTTCTCCTTCAGTTACTCACAGATACTGCACCTCATGTGTTTGTTTCTCTAAGTCAACGCATGGGAAACCCAAACGCCTTCTTTTTGATTCTTCCTAATTTTTTTCAGGTATCTTTAGGTTGACGACCATGAAGTACCAGCTTAGGTTGATAATTCTTCGAGACTGAGAGTCGGATTTTTTTCAACCTCTTCTTTCAGGGCTGTTTCATCTACTTTACGGAAACGTCCACTTTGGGTTCATTTTTCTAATCAATATTGCCTGATTTAAATTTTTTAAACCATATTTAACATTTCCTGATGTTTAATGCGTCTCCAAAAACATCGCAAATATTTTTTGTTTGCCTCCGTTGCTTTTTTTTTTGGCGTGAAACTGAAACAGTATACAGCTACGCAAATTTTCTTCCGAAGGACACGTCTCAGTCATTATTAAAGGGACACGTAAAAAAACACGTTTCTACGCAAAATGAAAATTGGAGACTTCTCGCGACACACCAAATATTCAAACACGTCTTTCTCGGCTAATAAAGAAAACTGATCTAATACTATGCTTTCCTAAAATGCGACATTATATTTGAGTCCATCTAATATTTTTATTCTTAGAATAATCTATTTTTTAGCTTTTTAAGCCAATATATTAATGAAGAATTTAAGAATTCATCAATATTTTGACTTGAAATGCTTAGGGTTTGTTTTTTATTATAAATAGAACCCCTTTGAACGACGCGGTTGTTCTCGAGTCGCCGTGACAGATCTGCTAATAATAAAATAAACAGTATGTTTATTCGAATAATAAACTTCAATTCATGTTCTATAAATTAAAATAATCAATTAAATTACAGTAAATGCAAATTTTTTATATAAATTAAATGTTATTGTTTGTGAGAGATATAATGATATATCAATATATGATTAGGATGTAATAAAATGTATTAAAAGCTGCTTATTATTATTGGATAAGAAAATTTCCCTATTTTCGCATTCGTACTCTTGGGATTTTCACAAGATTTGCATATAACATATTATATGTATATCATACATTGACCTAAATATACATGCATACACGTGAAACAATGGGCACGAAAAACGTGAAATTACATACAAAGTCAACCCGAGAATAGGTAAGCTCACCCCCATTCAACCCCCGCGCCGTCTATTGAAACAATACCTATTTCGGCCAATTAATTCAGGGTCTCACCTCACGGCGCCAGGGCCGCGGTAAACAATTGAAAACCGAATCGAATGAATATTAATAATCCCGGGGCCGTCACATATTTCATCCTAAATTTTAATTAAGTCATGTCAACATATTTGATTAAGACTTGCGATTCGGCCCATCGGCAGTTAGTATGCAGGAGGTAAATAACGACGCCCACATGCGGTTATCGGCCGGGACCTGCGAGGGTCCGAGGCATCCCGGCGTCGTTATCGGCGTCGGAGTCGTCGGCGATTTTCGACATGTATGTATACGGGCGCCTACCGAAAATGTTGGCCCCGGGCGTCCTCCCACCGGTATTATTAATAAACATTCCTATGCGTGCATGTATGTATGTGTAGACCTTCGTATTACAGGCGTCGTGACGCCTTTATTGCCGTATTACATATTATATATGAACTTTATTTGTGATAATATCCAAAAATTTTAACACTATATCACAAACAATTCCTCGGTCTATGCGGTAAATAGGTCCTTCAAAATTTAGGCATTTTCGAAATATATGATAAGTTTTAATAAAAAAATAGATATATAGTTTCCATAGTTTGGCCTCTTTACGTTTATTATCAAAAAATTGCCGCTAGTGATCTTCAATATTTTCGTCTAATAAGTTCATGTAATGATTGTGATAAGAGAGAACCCTTTTTAATAATTTTGACTCTTGATGTTTCCAGGGAAACAGGTTCCGAGACGCCATTTTCTCGGAACAGTATGACAGCCCATTTTTAGCAGCTCTTCATTAATTAGTTGTTGGCCATGTAATTTTAATAAAGTCTATATATATCATCTACGTCAAAATCTTTAATGTCTCCGAAAATTAATAATATGTTTTGTATATTATTTTAATTGTTGATCTTCCAGAAGTTCTTGTAATAACATCCGAACACCCTTTGTACACGACTGGGTGACTTTATTCCATGTTTTCTTGTCGTCTTTGATAGTCTTTATTATATTATATTGTTTTCACCAAACCTACATGACATCTTTATCAGTTTCTTGAATGAGCTGTTCTTTAAATCAGTGACTGCCTCGTGGAAGTGGCTTGACGGGAAAATCAGGGTACAGATTTTGAGGTTTCAGAGGATGACCTAGCGCTTTGTTTAATACCAAAAAAATTGATATTCCAATATCCTTGCAATATTTTTAACCAGTCCAAAAATTACTTACGATATCGGTTTAATCTTATTTTTTGAGATATATTTTAGCCAAGAAGAAGGGTTAGACGATCCTTTAATCCTTTAAATCCCGAAGCGATCTTACCCTCTATAAAAACAAACGAGTGTTTTGGCATTTATTTTCGAAAAAGTACTAATTAATATGACGCGTAAATCAGATCGCTCTCGGCGATGTCTCGCTCCAGACTGAGCTCTCGCCGAACGTGTCACTCGTACGTTTCACTCGCACTCGGCACATAGTACCGGATGCGATCAAGAAAAAATATCGGGCGCGTGGCGACAGAAGCAAATATTGTTGTTTTTATTTTCTTTCGGAGCTACAGACAATAAAAGTCAATGGTTATTTAAAATATTTATTCTCTAAACCTATTTTGATAAATATAAAAAAGTTTATGATAAGTAGGATTCATATTAAAAGAGTATTCGAGAAAAATTAAAACTTGGGGTCCCTAATCTGCACGACTGGTTAACAACATCACGGAACTGTTGAATATTTTTCAGCTGATAATTTTATGGCTATTCAAATGTAATCGTTTACTTACTACTGTACTAATCCTTGCTTGATTTCTTTAAAAATCTTTTGTTCTTCACTTTAATGTAATAAGTTTTCGGTTTTTTTTTTATTAATAAGCTGTGTTTTTTAATAATATGTTAAACTTAAACTACTTTAAGCTAGTAGGAAATAATTAGTAGAGTATGTATATTAAATATTTATGTTTTATTTATTATATAAAATCTTGTTAAACGATTGTAATTCAAATTGATATGAAAAATAGCTTTCAACCAAACTGATTCAATTTACACGGACGATAATTGACTATCGAAAATTTTCAACGCTATTTTCTGTTTGTACTCAAAATACTGTTTGTTCAGTGCAATAGCCCGTTTAAAAATATATTTTTTTATTAAAACAAAATTAGATTGGCAATTATCACGAATGTAGCGTCGAATCAAAAATTCGATTATAACGAACGCGTTTCAATTTGACGAATTTAATTGTCACATCATGCCATGTAGTCGTATATCATGCGTTCCATGTAATGTTATTACATGTTTAAGTGCAATTATTTTTGTGAAAAAAAATCTACTTCAGGGGAATACACGCAAAAAACGAATTTATTACGCGTGCATGTAGTGCAGGCTCGGGCTTGGTAGTGCGAAACGAATCGCGTACCGATTGCCTTTTTTTATTCTTTTTAATGCGATACGAAAAGTTTCGCGGATTTCCTTCTTTTTTTTTTAAATAGTTGTGACGTTGAATTTAAAATCTTGGTAACAATTTTCCATCCGCGATGCAAATGCTATTACTTCTATACATTTTTATGAGGAGAAACTTAAATCTCAAGTTATATGTTTTATATATTTTTAGCAATGTACCCCAGACACTTCAATTTATTCTTGTGCCGTTTTTTTATCATATGAATAAGGCAATATCAAGCTTTTCGCATTTGAATCTTTATAATATTGTTGTATTATATACAAAACGAATAAATATTAGGGGGACCTGAAAGAAATCGCGTTTTTTTTATTAATATAACGTTTATGTTTTTCATCTTCCTTGTGATTTTTTTTTTTAAACATTCCGGCAATATAAAGGGAGTGGTCAGAACCTCGCAGTTTAACTCTTGATTTTTTTTGGGACATTCTTACCTTATGAGGCGTCCATTATCATGGTGTAGAATTATTCCCTTTCTGTTAAACAAAATTGGACGTTTAATTTTTATTTTCTAGTTTAATCATTTCAATTGTTGACGATAAACATCTGCCGTAATGGTTTCGACTGGTTTTATTAATTTTGTAATGAATTATTTCTCTTACATCTCATCAAATGCACAAAAGAACTCGTCGGAGTGTTAAAATAAACTTCGGGATCGGAATGGGAGTTTGATTCGAAAAAGCCATTGTTCTTTTCGACAACAAATAGACATCTTATCGTAAAAAAAATTATATTATAGATATAAAGAACTACAATTTTTCGTTATCTTCAGATAGTACGTGCGGTGTCCAAATTTCCATTCTACTTGCTTTACCAATACGTCAAAAATGTGACTCTACAGAGGATGTTTGGTTTTTAATTCTCTGCGATAATTTCTTGATGGTTGATTGAGGATCCAACTCGACCAGGTATCTTAATATGTCTTCATCAAATTTAAAACGTCTTTTAGATTTATATGCATTGTTTAGATTTCTATTTCCCGATTTAAATCATTGAAACCTTAAATGGCAATGAACTTCATCCCAAATTTATCTAAGAGCTTTAATGGCTTTGCTGAGATCTAAGCCCTGGTAAAAAAAATAGCATGCATACTGATGTGTCCTTCGTCAGTTTTTAGTTTTTACCCTTTTTAAAGACAATTTTAAATTCAACAGTATGAAGTCACAAATAACTCCCTCCCCCCCCAGTGTCAAACCACGACACCGGGTATTTTTTATTATTTATTTTATAATTTGGATTGAAAATCATATTAATTGTTTATAATTATTTATTTAACAAGGAATAGATGCCATTACTCAGTGATATAAATAATTCCCACAATTAATAGTTTTCGTCGGACATCTATCCGATTACTAACTTAGCTCAGTCGCGGTTGACTTACAAGTTATAACACTGATTGCTTTTTTAATTAATTCATATTAAGTCGATCCAACTTTCTGGCCAAGAAGTCCTTTTATTCTGTGTTACGTGGTTCAATGAATTTTAGTCCATTTTTTTGTTAGGAACGTCATTAATCCTTTTTTACTGTTGGGTTTTAGAGATGTTTAGTGCACTTTTATTTTAGGCTAGTGTCTTTAATTTTTTCAAATTTATAAAACATTGCATTGTCTTTAAAATAATAAATAAATCAAAGTATACATTTTATTACTCATAAATAATATCTAGTACCTACAGACGTGCTTTTTTAACCTCGTCTGGACAAAAAATTGCATTTAAAGATTATGCTATTAAATGCGCGATTTCTTTCGGGTTGTCATGCTATATTAGAAGATACATAAATTTACTTATGGTTCGTTTATGTCTGATGCAGTTAAGCTATATTATACGGCTAATGGGGTAATGTAAGCATATTAGTTATTGCAGATGAAGGATGAATTTTCCTGTTGTTGGACTTATGCACACAGGTATGGTAGTTCCTTATAGACTTTGGTCATATAAGGCGTTGCATGCCTTGGCACGCGCTCCTGCTGCACTTTATGCAGAGCTGGTCGAATGCATGGCGCGCTAGTCAGCTCGCGAGTAAAATATCTGCTTAGCATAAGGCTTATGTTTATGTATCCTGGCTCGTTTATGCTGAATATTATCAGGCAGCATGCACAGGTGCATGCAGGGGGCCACACTCTGGAAATATGCAATATGCAAATAAAATCACTTTGATATATTTGCACGCCGGGGGTTATCATAAGAAGGTAATTTGGAGCACGACACAGTTCCTCTTGATTAAGAGACACGGATACCGCTTCTAAATTACGCGACGTTATGCACGTGTGGCCGGGATATTACCGTTTCCCGTATGCATAAGTAATATTTTAATACGAGATTTTCATCTGAAGTATATTATCAACAAACGCGGCGAACTTTAAATGCGTTTCTCGTCTTTTGCAAGAATATATATATGTATACATTTTCCTGCAGACGTAGAGTACGACGTCGCGTCTTCAACAAAAGCCTCGAATTCACCCTAACGACCATAATTACGGAGTGAATTTTCATAAAAGCGAAATAAACAGGAAAATACATATTTTTCTTTTGTCGAAAAGTTTCAGCCCCAAACTGAAATCCTCTCAATTAATTTGTTAAGTCGACTTCAATTTGTCAATTGTGTCAATTCTATATTTCGTTCTTTCTTCCCTACCTCGTTAAATTACAAAATGTAATAAATCATCGAATTATAATGTAAATTCAATATACGTATAACCAAGAAATAATAAATAATTATTATTATTTTATTAAAATGATATATTTTGAGTATGTTTGCTATAATGGGATCAGTTATCAAATGATAATCAAAGACAACACGATACCGTGAATATCAACAATGTCAAACACGGCATGAAACAGCCGATTATAAATCCCGTTCCCTCTCTTTGTGGGATCCTGATGAAAAATAAGATTACGTTTCCAGAAATCTGGCCGCCCGGTACGTGTGCCGAATTTAAAGGATGGGGGATGGGCGTTGGATGCTTTATATATAAAAAAAAAGAAAATTTGCAAGGCAGAGCCGCGGCCGCGCAGAGATAACAGGGGCGGAATTACGAGAGGGGCGAGTGTTTACCTTTCCGCTGCACGGCGCAGATACGGATCTGCGGGCGAATAAATTGAAAGTTGCCCGGGGCGGCCGCGATCGTATCGCGGCCGGATCGCGATCCACCTTGCCCCGTCAAACTTTTGTGCTGTACGGTTCTTTTGTGCTCGCTGCTCACTTGTATGACGCCGAGGGATGAGGACCATGGAGGCAGTTAGTGAGCGCTGCAGTTGCTTGCAGCCCCACCGGCGGATAAGCGTCGGAACATGAGCGGTGCATTGTAAACAACGCCGTTCTTTTAATTGCGGAGCGTTTAGATGATCCCGTTGGGCTTTTGAATCCTATTGAATACGATGTTAAGTCTTTTTTAAACAATCGTGTGTTGAGATCGTGATTTTCATCATAGAAATATCTCTCTTTTAATATATCTTACGCTTGAATGAAAAGGAAAACAAGAATGTTGAATAACTTTTGAATCAATAAACACTGAAGCTAATTGTTCGATTATTGTTATTGGCGAAAGATTTAATTTATTTTGTAATTATTTGTATCTCTGAGCAGACTCAAACTTTTTGTTAAATTTTCGCAGCATATTTTGTGATCCCCGCCTAAAACGTCTTGTGAGATTCCTATTCTTTTTGTGTACTATGTCTACTTGTGTACTTAGAGGCTAAAACCAAGACTGTTGAATCAAAATTTAAAGATAAGGGATTAGACAACTGACAATAAATGAAGACAAAATATTTGAATTTTATCCATGAAGACACGGAGAGAGACCCCCTAAAAAAATAATATTTAATCAAAAACGTCAAAAGTAAAAAAGGAGGAAGTCACTTGACACATGATTCTGACTCGATTAAATCAGGCGCGTAGCTACCTTAAGGCAAAACGATGCAAGGCACCAAGGCCCCAGGGCAAGCTGGAGCTCTTACAGGGCCTCTGATTTTTTTAAAATTATAAATATACGTGACATCGAGATTTTGATTTTCTTTCTGTCTTTTTATATAAGGTGAAATTAATTATGTTTTCAAAATATTGTAAAATGTATATATTGACTTAAATCATAGATACAAAAATCGCGGCCACTGTTAAATTAATGGCATCCCGCAAGCTGCTGGTAAAGTCTGTCAAACCAAGAATAATCAAAAATATTTAAAACTTTCTTTTACATTGCTACCGGATACAACAAAAAAATATTAAGCGCTTTCACTTACTTTTCTTGAGCTACATTTTTGGGTTTCGCTCATTTGTCTAATCGAGATTGTCAGCTTTCAGTCAAAGATTCAAATTTTCTCACTGTTTTGATTATTTCCATGAATTAAATTATGGTCATTTGATCGTGTATCAAAATCATCTCACTGTGTGACTATTTTATTACGCAAAATTGCCAGCTTATAATAAAATAAAAAGTCTTTATTAGGGATTTTTTTATAAATTAAATTATCAATCAAACATCAAAAATTTCCCTGTATGGTTTGTTATTTTGAGATGATGTTAATATTTGTTCAAACATCACGAATTTCTCGCTACGTAAATTATTTTTCCTCGAATTTATTCTAAACTTCTTATAAATCCTGCATGTCACAAACTTTTTGTACTTGTCCTAAAGTGTAAAGAATATACATAATAAATAATTATTCTTCGTTATTGTCTGCAATTGCAAAAAAATGTAAACAACTATAAACGCCTTTGTTGCCACAGTCGCGATGATTTTTCTCGCTTGCATCCGGTACGGTGTGCCAAGTGCGAGTGAAACGTGCGATTGACATGCGCGGTGAGAGCTCAGTCTTTGGCGTTGTCATTCAGGCGTCTTATAGATTAGTCAAAAAATGCAAAATATCGATCAAGTTATGAAGCATATAATGAATTACTACTTTTAGGCTCAGGATAAGCCATTTTTTTTTTAAAAAATGACAATATATTTATAAAGAATTTAATAAATATCTTGACTTAAAATGCTTGGGGTCCTTGCGAGACCCCTTTGGACGAAGCGGTTGTTTGACGAACCGCCGTGACAGTTATGCTAATAAAAAAAAACCTTCTAGTTGTTGGCTTTGAATCTCTAGACACAGCGTTGTGATTAATATTCAAATTATTTTGTAAATAGTTTATTTTAAATTTAGTACTTATAAATAGTATTTCTAAAATAAACGTACATGTATATTTTGGGTAATGTGAAACGAACGTTTGGCACAAACAGTTGCTATTTTAGAAATAACTTTTAGTCAAATATAAAAAAATATTAAGGATTACAGAACAAAATTATATCTGTCAAAGTTTTATTATTTTTTTATAACAGTTTTATTTATTTATGAGAAGGCGAGCTTAGGCTACTTTTGCATCAAGGGGCAAAAAATTCAGCTACGCCACTGCAAATGTTGTATCTTTGTAGTAGCTTTTCATACTACTGATATTTTTATCGAAGACTCGGGATGTTTACGGTTTCGAAACGCTAATTATCGATGAATAAAATCATGTTTTTTTAGTAATAACAAAAAATATGTAACCTAAGATTGTTGACGGCACTTGAATATAAATTATATCTCGACATATTCTGATCTTCAATTAATATATTATATATTAATATGTTTTGTATCGCCCTTCTCGTATATTTATTATTTTAGCTAGATGAATTCATGGATATGTATGTTTCTGAAGAAAATATTAATTTGGATCTAGTAAACAACCTCAGAATTACACAGGGGACCGAGGCAGCTATCTATACCCTACCATCTCCCTTAATCGATAAAAGGGTCAGCTATTTTATGCCGTACGTCACATGACCTTGCGCCAACTTTTGAAATACGGCAATGGTGCAATAATCCACACACGATGAATAATAAATGGCTAAAGTTATGCATTTTTATTCATCTATAAACCTAATATAGACGATAAAGTTATTATTTGGATTTATCTTTTGGCAAAGTTTAGCAATTTTGACCAATATCCGTATCAAAGAACATCGCAAAACCGAAAGGATCTATTTTCTGCTACACCGATACAACTTTCGCCTCCATTTCAACTCTTCAATATTAAGACGATAGTTTAAATATTAAATAGCCGCCGAAAGTTTCGGAAAGATTATTAGAAAACTTTTCAAATCCGATCGAGGAAACGTTTTTTCGTAAGATATTAAATTTAATTAATGTAATATTCAAATTTTACGTACATTGTGCACGTAAATAATGCGTAAAATATGTATATGAAAACATAAACAATGAATAATTAATGCTAACGGGATCATTGTAATGGCAAAATTATTCAAGAAGTTTAATAAAGTTGAGAATCTCTTAAATGCGATTTATCAGATTAAGAGGAATATTATGCTCAGATATCCAGTGAATATTTTATTATACCGGATAAAATTTTGACGTAAATCCAACCTGGAAAATCTCGAATTTTTAATTGATTAAATTAAGCTAAGAGACATTCGAGTACGAAGGTGTTTTTTTTTTTTGTAAAAAAAATATATAATTAAATTTGAGTGGAGCATTTAGGTCGACTACCTGTATTGAAAATACGTAAAGTTTCGTCTAAAAGGTCGGTATAAGAAAACTAAGGAATCACAAATGAAACCGCAGTTCTAAAGACTTTAGGATGAGCTTCTTCAAAAGGCTTCGTTACGGCTTGTTTCAAAGTAAACCTCAATCTGTTAAAACGCTGTAAAAAATGATCGCTTTCATCTACAAATTCGAACAAAATTACTAGCATAGTACTTATATTTTTTTTGCTAAAAATATCATACATTCAAGCGATATGTTATTAGGCGAAATGTTTCATGCAAAATTATTCAGTCCGTCATATTATGCAGCGCTCGTAAAGTTTAGAGGTCTGCAAAATTTTATGGTTCCGTGTTCACCGTACCTATACACGTGTTTTAATTATTATAAATAGGTTTTTATAATATTTCGTCGGTCCGTAAAAAAATGGAGGCAAAAAATCGGCAATAAAAGTGGCGGATGCCGTGACAAAAATCAATTTCTCGAATTTTGTAAAACAAGCAGTGCTCGAGTGATAGGAATCACGGAATGGCATAAATATTCACAAACGTATTACGGAATCAGTGCACGTACATTTATAACCAAGCGAGGGTCGCTAAAATTATTCAGTCAATTATTTAATCAGGATTATTAAATAATCATTATGAGGCTATCGGTTGCTCTTAACTAATGTAAATTATTGGAATATATACGATGATTACCGAATTGTGTGTTACACAATCGGGCCGATTACGATTGAATTATCATTTTTTTTTATTTATTTAAATCATTCTATAGATAAATTATCATAATCAATCATTAAAATTACATTAGATAGAACGTTCTACTATGTTATGAAAATTTTTATGTGTGTAATAGGCAGATTGGTGAAAGCCTACGTTATATTTTTATTCAACTGTGTTGGCTTTTCAATTGTTTTATTATACTATAATGTTTTTTTTGCAGAACCATAGACTAATATTTAGGTAGAGCTAATTACATATTTTTAAATAACTGCATATTTTTACTACGGAAATAATAAAGATTATATCTTTTGATAAATTGTAATAAAAAAAATGTTTCAATATTTTAATATAGATTAGTCAAATTTTTGTCTGATAAATAAAAATTATTATTAATTATTAATATCATTAAATTAGATTAATCAATTCCATTTATAGCAAATCATGGCAGCTCGAAATTTGTATTTATAATAGAAAATAGACCCTAAGCCTTATTAGATTATTCTAAGAATAAAAATAATTATTCTTGATATGCTTCATAATTTAATGGGTATTATAAAATTTTTTACTAATCAATTTGACGCGTAAATGATAAGCGCACACGGCAATGTCCCGCCGCCGATTGAGCCCTCGTCGCATGTGTCAATCGCACGGTTTCACTCGAACTCGGCACTTCGTACCGGATGCGAACAAGAAAAAACATCGGTGTGGCAACAGAAGCGAGTATTGTCGTTTTTATTTATTTTTAGCAAATGCGGACAATAGATGACAATGAATATTTGAAATAATAATTCTTTAGACTTTCTCAAACAAATACAAAAAGTTTGTGGCTGTAGGATTTATATTAAAGAGTTATTCGAGAAAAATAAAAAAACTTAGGGTCCCAAATAGGCACGGCTAGGTTAGAAAAATTAGGTTTTACAATTTTAGATCTATTTATTGTGTGATTTAAAAATGAGTTGTTTTTTAAAACTATGAATTTAATCTTACTGAGGGTTATTGTTAATCATTAAGGCTCTGAAATGCATGTTTATTGTTTTAGACACAAGATCTTTTTTATATTTGTTTGTTATCGCTAATTCTGTTATTTATGTTAATATTATTATTATTATAATCCACAATATAACGTTAAACAGGACGTGAAGCAGATGAATAAATCCGTTTGTTTAGATATGAAAATTTAAAAATACATATATTATTGCAAAAAATAACAGAAAATTGAAGAAGCAAAATACTGTATATATAAATGTGAATCTCTTCTTTGTATGGCGAGCTTAGATGGGTCACATCTGCAAGCATAATATTTAAGCTAATATTATAACTATTTATATAAGTTCTATGTTGCAATAGTATCTTACTAAACCTTTGTAGTAAGAAATATTGCATCTGCAGTATTAAATGTTTAAAAATAACCTATTGTATTTATGTGCTTTTATTATTCTTCAATGGCCACTCATAAGATATCAAGGATAAAATAAATAAATATTTTGCACGTTTATTAAATTTGACTCAAGTTTGATTATTATACTAAGTGATTTTTTTGACTGCGGTCGTTTTTTGGTCACTCCTGCTATATAACTAAAATATTTGCTATAAGTTAATGTTTGAATAATCATTTTAAATCCAGAGATTTTATTATTTGATCTTGTCGGATTGTTACTGAGCCTTTTAATCTAAGCGGGTCGACAATGTTTGTTCCCGTCACCACATACTTCAACAACGCCTTGTTATTAAAACGAAAACATTTTGATTCCAGATATATATTCACAATTATTTGGTGAATTTTTAATCCGCAAATTTATTATGCGACACGTGCGGATTATGAATAACTTATGAATAATGAAAAACGAGCGTCGTAAAATATATTCATTATATTTTTAACAATATTCCCTAATTTTGCGGTGTATACATGATTACAGAACAAACAGCACATATATATGTTTTTTTTTTGTTTTGTACGGGGCGGTGGGTGGATACGTGTCCGCCCCATTGCTATTCCGGATGCCCTGTGCCCCAAAAAGATCTGTGCCGGCACATCTGTGCCCAAATAAAGGCACGTCCGAGGAGCATCAACACCCAGCACAGGGTGTTCCTTAATATTCAGCCCGTGGGTAAAGTATTGACTCGTTTTCGCGGACGAATGGTATCGAGCCAATTCGACAAGGACACCCAGCCCATGTCTTGGGTCCCCCATGCAAATCCCACGGGTCGACCCAGTCCGACGTAAATTTGGTCAATTGACCGGTATGAATATTTTGACATGTAAATGCTCGGGGATATGTTATGGCGATTTTTGTGATTGTGCATTTGACAAGTGTTGTGTTTATGTTTATGAGAAAATGGTAATTTTATTTCTTAATTTAGATACAGCTTTTCATGATGTATGATACGGAAGTGTCCCACGCTCGAAAGTTCTATTAGACACGTAAACGTAGTCATTTATAATAAATACAGGGTGTTTTAGATAGTTAAGCTAAACCGCCGAGATTTTCACTTTTCTTTTTGAATTTAATGAATTATTCATTTTTAATTAATGCGATACAATAAGAAATTTGCGCTTGTTGCATCGATTGGACCAGATATACAAGCTGGTATATCCGGTGTGGGTGTATGGCAAGAACAACTTCATTCAGGGATTAATAATTAATTAAGATTGAGCATAATATTAGTATTATCCTTATTGCGTTGGTTTTGTTTTATTATTAACGTAGATACTTATTTTCATAGATTTTATTACGTAGCATCTCTCTCAAAGAGATAAATAGATTTCTAAATAAATTACATTAACGAAGGATTTGAAAAAAAATAGTATATTTTTGATCTATCGTAGTACTCTGGAAAGCCAATGACGCATTATTTAATAAATTTAATTACACAAGCTTCTAATATTGAATTCGACTTCATTCATTCCAATTTAACTACAAATTAAATTATATTACATTTATATCGTTGGAAATTAAATCTATAAAGTTATAGATTAAATATTGGTTAATTTATTAATTTATTATACACATATGTATATTGAATGCTTAAGGCTTTACGTGTTATGGTGTATTGTGCGAATTTTCGTTCGTAGGAAAATATTTTTTAAAAGCAAAAACTACACTGGTTTAATGCATTGAGATTGAAAAAAAATATTCCTTTCTTAGTTTTCAGGTAAAATTCGTGATCATAGGAAGGGGTATGATTTTTTTTTTTATATAAAGTGCTGTTTCAATCAACTACTTTACCAGAATTAGTTGTTAATGTTGTGTTAGTAAGTGAACAATATAGAAGAACATTTTAAAGAAATGAACTCACTTGTTAAAAACAAAATTATAACTTTATTCAAGGAAAATAAAAAAATCTCACAAAATTGCAGCATTAACCCTTAGCACTCCAAAGGTTTTCAAAAAAATTTGTACCAGTTCCAAGCTAGTTTTAGAGAATCTTAAAATAAAGGTTATTTTGTAAAAAATGAATAAAGCAGAAATGCTAAAAATAGTTTAAAAAAAAACTGGCCATAATCTGACGGGTACTGATTTTTTAAAAAATTCCAAGGAACTGGAAGAGCGCAAAAAAGAAACAGGATCAAAGGGGAAGACAACCGCTATGTCTTTTAAAAAGTTTCTGCTAAACTAAACGATTTAAAACTGCATTTGATAAAAGAACAGAGTTAATTGGAGGTAAAATAATCAAATTAATTGTCAAGAAAAAATATATCAGACCTAAAGAGGACTGAAGAAAAATGATCTTCTTGGATGAAAGCAAATTTAACTTGTTTGACTCGATGGTGGCATTTAGTTTATAAGGAGGAAAACAGAAGAAAGTTTGACGAAAAATGCATCAGGATAACATTAAAGCATTCAGCAGGAAAAATAGTTTAAGAATGTTTTTCTTTTTATGGAGTTGGAGATTTAGAGTATGTCGATGAAATCGTTAATGCAGAAGTTTATAAAAGAATCATTATTCCATCCTTAAAACAACCCCTATCTTATATAAATGACTGCATCTTTCTGGGCGATTCTACACTACGCAATAGGGCTAAAACTGTTAAAAAAATATGTTTTTATTTTGATTCACCATTTTCTTTAATTTAGGGAAAGAATATCTAACATTTTTCTTTTTTATTAGCACCGGTCAAAGATTTATTAAATAAACTTAATATAAACATTGTTATAGCCGGGTTTTGGTCCTGATTTATGTCCCATCGAATTTATAGAAAGGTCTAGTGTGAAGATATAAAGGCTAAAACAATTAAGAACTTAGTCAACTCAAGCTGTTATAAAAGTATTTTTCCTTGAAATATTCTTGCACAATTTTTTGTTTTTGTTTACAAATGCTGAACAATTAGAATTATTAAAAAAATCTAAAACTGACTCAAATGCAAAACTGTGAGATATTCTTAGGATTTACTAGAAAAAATCACATGTGTTGTATACACTTAATGCTTAATTTATTGCCTGTCCAGATTTTTTTTTTTCTAGGAAAATATTATTTTAAACTACACCCGTTCCTTGCCTTAATATTTGTAGTTGCTAAACATGAGTCCTTGCGACTTACTCCTATTTCTAGAGATATACTCGTAAACGTAGCTATGTTAAAATATAAAAAGTGGCTAAACGCTGTAACAAATATTGCAGAAATGCCTAAATAAATATGAAAAGCGCGTGCGCAAATAAATGATTGCGGATGAAAATGTAATAGAAAACTTCCGCATTGTTTTCACTTGAATCTCGTACATCTAATATGTAGTAAATTTAATATTAATTAAAAAAAGCAGTATGCCTTATCGATTGTGTACAACTTATTGCACGGATCTGCATACAATTTTAATATTGCGATTTGCGTGTCGTAAACGCGCCGTGTCGCATAAATAAATTGGTGCACGTTTGCGCAAGGCTGCGACAACACTTTCTGAGGCGCTCCGGCTCTTTGAGCTTTTTATTGAAGAAAGTTGACGAGTGTTTTATTGCATTTTCGAGCAGAGTATAAAAGCGTATTATAAAAACGCCACTCGAAAATTTTAACGAGCCCAACTTTATGAAAGGGCTCGCTGTGTGCATATTGCGCGCTGGGATGTTGCTAAAGTAGCTCAATTAACGAGAGCGATTCTTTAATTATTTAGTTGCTGGCCGGCATGTTCAAGATTTATCTCGACGAGAGGGGTTTTTAATTATATTTGAGCGTACGGGAACGTACTGGAAATGTAGTTAATCGGATGAACTCTGCGGTGGTTTTCTGCTGAAAATCGGCCAACGATTCCCCGTTTTATTATTATTATATGTGTTTAAATAATTGGACGAACAAAAAGGTGAATATAATATTTGTTTGTGTTATGTAATCAAAGTATAAAATGAAAAAAAACTTATCAATACCTTGTGCATATATTTTCTAATCACATTGTCTTTATTTGTCACATGTTACGATAACGTTTTCACTCGTGCAAAAGTTTTGCGTATGTCGTTGAACGCGACGTCGCGCCACCGAGCGGCGTCCGCGTGGCGCAAGGACGCCCAGGACACTGCAGGACTGGCTGCTCCCAGGACGAGACCTGACTGACTGATGAGGATGAGGGGCGCAATCTGCATCGAGGCGCCGAGGGCGCATGCCCGCCCCACACACTTCGCGCGCCCCAGGCAACAACTTGTCTTCATAAGCTCCAAGATTTTTCAACATCAATCAACTAATCTGGAAACTTGGAATGTGCGCCGCGGGTCGAAAGGGTGCGTTTTCAGCAAAGCTATTCATTTCAGAAAATACGTATGCATACACAGCACACCCCTATCAAATAACATATTCTTACACAAAACAGTATTACTATTTTAAATTGTTATTAGTTGATTTATATTCACCTTATAAAATGTTTAAGTAACATTTTGTATATATTATTCGATTAATACACAATATTTTGACAAAATGATATTGTTTATATTTTTTTTAAGTGATATGAATAACGTTCTACTCGACCCTGTGTTATTTTCAGACGCACGGCCCTGTTTCAGTCGAGAATACGTATATATTGTCATTGTCGCGCGTTTTCTTTGTACGTGTGCGTACTTGTTAGACTCGTTATATTTTAGCATCATCCATCATCTTATTTGATGGAAGTCTTGCAGTCATATAAATAATATATAATTTGAAAAATGTATTTTTGACGTATAAAGTTAGATCGAATTTAAAATTACTTTGAAGTTTTATACTCACATAGTATGTGATATATCTATGTATTTATATTGATGAGGTTTTTCAGCCACAAAAATCTCTATTGTTTTAACAAAAAAAATGTTAAATGAAATATTCAAATGCTTTTATATGTAAGTATGTACGAAAATTGTAAAGGTATCAATAATTCTGCAAATGCATTTTCGAGAATGCTAATAATTAACGTATTAATATTTTTAATTGTTAAAACAATACAAAATGTATCCGATTAAACTGTTTGTTATTAATAAATTATATAAAATAACAACTATTAACTATAATCATCTTACGCGGTTTTACTTGTACGCGATTAAAATGTATCGCAGTTATTTCTTTTGCAATTATTAATAAAAAAAAATCATTTTCAATTGATTTTTGATGACAATTTTACTACCTATAGCGTGGGTTCTAAGAAATTATTTTTTTAATAAACAATTTAAAAAATGTACGCTTACGTATTTAGTTAGAATAATTAGACAATATAGATCATTTATCCTCACTATAACTTACAATCCTACTTATTACGCTCCTTTATAAGATCGGCTGTAAGATTTTCATTCACGGAAAATTTTTCGGTATATTTAGAATTTATCTTTAAAAATTACGTAACAAGTGATTATCTGCTTTTAGCAGTACATCTTTATGAATTTAGTTATAAGACGTCAATTACATTTCTAATTTCCTGTAAATTCTAACTTCTAATACATTATTGGCTCATTTTCTATAAAAAAAATGTTTTACTTTACCCGATAACCCAAGTCTTTATTTATTATTTTTAATGTGAAACATGTATCTGCTTTGTTGCAACTACTTACTGACTCATTTATCATTGTAGGTTTATTTAACATATTTGTTAGAAGCACGGTTCTCTATTAATTCATAAAATTGCTTTCCATCAATACCAGAAAAAATATTATTAAGTCGTTTCGTATTTATCTTTTTTTCATGATACCACATTTTTTCCAATGACTACTACTGGTCACAACTTTTTCTAGTATAGCATTCTAAGCATTATAAGTGGATTGCAGGGGGTATGGTGGTGGTAATTTTGGGTGTGCTGAATTTGAAAAAAAAAATATAAAAAAAATACAGTTTTATTTTAATAAATTTTATTATCATTTATACATTAATTATATTCTTCGTTTTTACGACATAAATTTTTCAATAAAACTATCATAAAGTATGCCCTTCTGTTTTAGTTTTACGAGTATTTTTTTCTCCATTAATATTATTTGAATGTCGCAAAAACGAAGAATAGAATTATTGTATAAATAATAATAAAATTCATAAAAAACTGTATTTTTTTTGTTATATTTGTTTTCCACATTCAGCACACCCAACATCAAGTCCACCGTACGCCACTAATGGATTGTATTATCTCATAGAATTTCTATTTATTTTGAATATTTTTTTTAAGCATGTGGGATTGCCGAAAACAACCGCGTCAACTGAAAGGGGTCTCTTGAGGACCCAAAGGATTTTAAGTTAAGATATTTTTTGTCAATAAATTATTCTAAGGGTAAAGGTCGATATTTTGGATTTTTTACTTAATCAATATTACGTGTAAATGACAACGCTCTCGGTGATGTCTCGCCGCACGTGCCACTCGCACGTTTCACTCGTATTCAATAATCGTACCGAATGCGAGCGAGAAAAAGCATTGCGCGTATGGTAACAGCAGGGAATATTGTTGATTTTATTTTTTTTCTTAATTGCAGACAATAACGAACAATGATTATTTTATAATATTTATTCTTTAAATATTTTTTAGACAAATGCAAAAAGTTTGTGACATGCGCTGCTTTTCAGCTTATATTTTTTGATAATTTATTTAATGTGATTTTACCATTAAGATGCTTTAAATCTTTTAGATATTTTGGTACATTGTCCAGATCAATACTATTAAATATGCTGTGTTTGCATGATTCAAGTCTAGATAAGACATGTTAATTATTTTTTCTAAAATTGTGTTATATAGGAATATGTCACAATTCAAGTGCCCTGTAATAATTTGCGATTGGTAAAAAAATAATATTGGCATATTATTTTGTGATGTTATATTTATTATGATAGTTTCTACAAACTGATGTCTAATATGTATTTCGATAAAAATAACGTTTCTAATGGAATACATTATAAGTTGATATATAAACCGAAAATAATAGCTGTAACATAAATTCGAATTAATTTTTATCAACCGTTCCGTTGTGAAGTATCAAAAGTCACGAAAGTAATTCTGTATATTGGATAAGGAATAGCTTATACAAATATTATATGAAATACCATAAAATTGTAATTAAAGTAATCTCCTATGATAAGTTCCCCGAGGCTACTTAAATTAATCAAGATATTTGCGATCAAACGTGAGTAATCGAAAAACGTGGAATTCTCTTATCACTGACCTAAAAATAAAAATAAATCCGAGGGTTTATCCATGTCCTCGAGTTCGACGTGTCGGCCACGCCCTGTTGATTAAACCAAACACTTCTTTCGAATCACGCCGTTTCTAATTTACTATCTATGTTTAGACGTTGGCCGGAAAAGGATCGCTCCGGGCCACATTTTGGATGTCGTATATAAGCGAAAATTTGTTCGGCAATACTGGATTATTTTATTTTTGCGTTAAAGCCAACCGCATCGATTACTCACGCTGCAAAATATTTGATATAACTTTTTGATATTCCATAGTATCGGCCGACAATGGGAATTAACAATGGGGGCTTACGTTTCGCATGGCGCGGATCATTTATCATATCGAATGTATATTTTATGTTTACCGTATACATAGTCGAAATGATTAGTTACCGAATTTCATCCGACAATTTTTCAGCGTTCAGTGGTGAAGAGCGCGCGATTATAAATTGTTCATAAATTTTATTATATTAATTAATTGCATTATTACACGACGTACTATGAAATAATCTTGATTTAATTATCATGCACGTTTTAATCAACACGAATATATTTACGTCGTTTAAGCTTTTTGGTTTTTATTTAATTTTTATGAGCACGGTGCGTGTTATCTGGGGGCGTATTCAACGTCGGTCGTTGTTTCCACGAAATTTTAATAATTTATCTGCCAAATTTGGCGCGAAAAATTCGGCGTCTTGTAAATTTCAGTGGAAGTTTGTACGTGGAATTTACTAAACTATAGTAAATCAGCATTTGTGGGAGTAGACAGACAACCGTGTCTAATTAAATCCCATCCTCCGAACGTAATAGAAAATATTTCATCTAAAATAGTTTAGGATTAATTTGGTGGAATTTAATTATATGGCGAGTGTCACGATCGGTATAATATGTCCAATTTTAATTTGGGCGTCAGTCTCTATTTAATTGTTTTATTTAGATAATTGTATTTTTGTACAATCCGTTTAATTGGATTTAATCTTATTATGAACACTATTTACTCTGAATGAGTTTTAAATTAATACTGTATTGATTTTGTTGTTTTATGTACATACGGTATACTCTGGATTCATCCGTGTTTAAATATAATTAAGAATAAAGAAACATATGATATTTGAAGCCCACCCAAGGGAAACTTTTAGTAATTAGTAACGCAAAATTTACGGAAACAAAAATGTTTGATTAAACAAAAAACTCCGATTAATTTTAGGATCTCAGTGAATTGGTTTAAATTTATAAGGATTATAGATTTTTTTTTTAATAGGTATTGACATATAAAAGGTACTGGCATATAATTATTAGATGGTAGAAATCCTTATGCAAATAAAGATATATTAAAAACAGAAAACTAGCTTTTGCTAGTAATATAGAATCCACCTAATGGTGTAACTTTAATTTGAATCTTAAATAAGTTGTTATTTCATTAATAAAACGATATTTCCGTTTTATTTTTAAAACACATAGTAGCTAAGATGAAAACATTATTACATTTTAGAAAAAAAATACACGATACTTATTGCTTTTTTTTAAGAGAAACCTAATCTTAGTATAAAATAAATCATGTTATATTCGTTCAATCAATAGGAAATTATAGACACGCAAGTCCTGTTCTATTTATCTACATAGGAATCTCTAGTAAAATAGTTTAAAAATTGTCTATAAAATAGATCCCGAAAAATATTTTCATTCAACTAAAAATGGCAATTAGTGAAAAAACAAAGCGAAATACTTCAGAGTAATATTCGATAATCATCTTTATCGGAAATATTGTTAGAAAAATTAACTACAAATTAGCTGTCCCTAGACCATCAATAAATAGAAAAGGAAATTGAATCATTTACATATTACTCAGGCATAAGATATGAAAAGATCTTAAATTCCCACCTTTAACTAGATTAACCTATTAATGAGAACCCAAAGTCTTTGATTTTTCGCAAAAAAAATCTTTTAATATTAATCCTAAATGTCACTAACTGTTTTTATTTGTATAAAAAAAATCTAAAGAATAAATATTATAAATAATCACTGTCCTTGATTGTCTCCAATTGTGAAAAAAGTTTGATATTCGTTTCTGTTGCCATGGGGGGATGTAGTTTCTCGCTCCAACCCGGTATGATGTGCCATGTGCGAGTGAAACGTACCAGTGACAAGTGCTATGGGAGTTCAGTCTGCACCGAGACATCGCTGAGTGCGCGTGTCATTTACGCGTCATATTGGTTAGTTAAAAAAATCATAATATTGCCCACATTATGAACCATATCATGAATAACTATTTTTATTCTTGGAATAATCCATTTTTAAAAAATGTCAGGATATTAACGAATAGTTCATAAGTAAATAAAAGTATATAAAATACAATTATATATTTTATATTTAAAAGATCACTCCTTTTAGATTGGGATTTAAAAATAATAATATATTAGCTCTTAAAAATTATAACTATGTTGGAAAATCGTTTAAAGTTTTGTGTACGCTATACTAAAATCATAAGTAACTAATATGTCAAGGTGTTATTTTTTTAAGGGAATGAAAATTAAGAGTTAAGATCAGCTATGTATACGATTATACTATTAATATCATGGCTTATTTTTACCAAAAATTGGGTGTTTATTGTATATAGAATATGTATTTAAACATCAATCGTGTTAGGGATGAATAAAAACAAATTGCTATGCAAAGTTTAAAAAATATACATAGAAATTTGCTAGAAAATTGACTCATAATGAACCAGTTTTTAATTGTTTAATATTAAATTTTTGGATATTTTAATAAAATAAAATATCTGGAATATCTTTTAGATAAATATCTTTGATTCCCACGCTTAAAAGCTGGAATAGAGCTTACTCGTAATACTGTATACCTATATGATTTTTTTTTATAATGTAAAAAAATCTTTCCGATATGAGATTCGATGAATAATATTAGCATAATTTGTTCAAATCCAGAGGATTCAAGCAAATCATTACCGATAAATTATTGTTAAATCATATAGCTTATTTTTACGGCTGTATCCCATGCAGGGAATCTCACTAGCGTATTTATCTTAATATTAAATTTCGTTGAATACAATATGAGCCCTACGTACAAATTACACACAAAAATATGTTTTGAGGAATGTTTCCGCATTTTTTATCCCCACGGCAAATGATAAAAGTTTATCCATTAAAAACATAAAGTAGGGACCGGTGGCACAAACACAGCCTTATGCAAATTTCGATATACACACCCCGAGACCACCCCCTAACAGCAATGAAATAATCCTATTTGGTCCACTCGAGACTTGCTCGTACATTCACACGTACACACACTCGCCGGAATCACTGTCGGAATAATTTCATACAAAATTATATGAAACTTGTGCCACGGTGGCCGGATTATAGCATTGAATTTAAATTTTTCCGCAGTCAATCCGCATACGTGCGGACGTTATTATTATTGTCCGTGTTTATTGCGTTAAAAAGTTGTCCCGTCCGGCTACCTGTCCGAGTACGCCTCTGAATTTCGGGATTTTCCCGGGGATATGTGGGTTAATGAGGTATGTATGCGCTCGGCGTCGAAATAAACTATTGTGCCGTACAAATTTTCGTGTATGTGCTCGCTATTAAAAACTTCGCATGAGCTTGATTGTGCGATATCGTGTTACATTTGAAATTTAACGAATTCTGGAACGCATCGAGGCGGTGCTCTTTGTTTTATTTAATTAAATTATAAAGGAAAACGGTCTGGTGTAAAACAAAATGGATATACGTGTGTTCGCCAGAATTAATCAACATAAGAGACGGTCAGTATTTGGATAGGTCACCGCAGAAAATATAACGCAAATAAGACTCGAAATCCTTTTTAGAGGAACATCCTTCTTGGTAATACTTCACCTTGAATAATACTTCAGTTGGACTTACATGATGAATATGTTAAGATTTACTTGAAAAATGTAATAAAAATAGAGAATAACAATTCTGTCAACCCTTCTATATCCAAAAACTTCTATAGAAACCCGTCCTATAGAAAACTAGAGGCATACTATGTTTAGGTTTAGGTATTTTTCTATAGAAATCTATTTACTAAACATGTTTCTATTGGTTCAACATATTTTAAATAATCTTGTTTTATACTTTGTTTGTTCACACGTACGTGTTGTTTATTTATTTTTGACAACAACCATGGATGTATGGGTAACATAAAGAATCAACAGCGCCATTCACCTATATAAAGATTCTAAAGATGCAGGGAGAGTGAATCTCTCGCACATATATTCAGTTGTCAAACCACGACACCAGTTAATTTTTTAAATATTATTTCAGTTAAGCCATAAAATTGGTTATATGTCATTGGCATCTAAAGGGCAGTAACCTTTATTTCACGCAGTAATGTATATCCATTCTTGGATTTGTGTGGTAGATACGTTCCACGAAAAAGCCTTGTAAATGAAAACTGCGGAAAAAGACATGGAGCTAATACAAAATTATGAATTATATTGAAATTAAAATTTAAAAATACTAATTGAAAAGCATAGTGAAAGAACGTGATTTTTAATTATTTTGTTTAATTACAGTTAACTCTCCTATAACGTTTCTTGTAAATCGCTGTTTTCTACAAAATTATAATAAGTCAATTTAAATATTTCATAAATCTATAATACATTTTCGTGCTAAATAAAGGTCAATACTTATTGGCTGACAAGGAGTTTTGTGAATATCAGAGATTTAGAGAAAACGCTATAAGAGAGTTGACTGTATTTGCCTAAATTTTGGTAAAAAGTTGTATTTCTCCTAGGTTTTTTTCGCGTTATTTTTTTAAACCGCAACAAATACCCGCGTAAATTAAGGGTTGGGTATATTACATTTTTTTTTAAATATATAATTTGACCTTTAAATTTTGCGTTTTTAAGAAAACGGCGAACACTATAGAAGTGTTTTACCGCACACTGCACTGTATAGTAGAGAGCGCTATAGGAAAGTCAATTTTATTTTTCTTTTATTTGAAATGTTATACTATTAATTAAAATAAAACTGCAAACAAATTATGTGAGTCGAGATTAGATACTTAAAATTATGTAAAAAATTAGAAAAAATTAAATTCACTTACCTTTTTTATTAGATATTTAAAAACTTACTGTTAATACAAAATTTATTGAAAGTAGTTAAACTGTTTAATGTTAGAATGTTTTTTAACGTATAATTGCTTTATTTTTACAAAATATAATTAAACAAGATTTTCTCGCGTTTATTTTCTTGTATATTAAATGAAGCGTAAAAATTTGCAATCTCTAGAAAATACAATATTGCACTATAAAATAGAATATATTGTAATTTAGGTAAAGATATGTTGATTTAGGTTAAAAATGGATGTACTGTGGTTTTTTTTAATCTCTGTAGAAGAAAACAAGGAATTTCAAGATCCTAATTTATTTGGAAAATCAGAAAGGCATAAAAGTTAGAGAAGTATTACTATATCACCACTGTAAATAATTTTAAGACACGCAACAAGCGAATAATAATGATATAAGTTTGTCGCAAGATATCTCAGATTCATGATAATTACTGTAACATGCTATGTGTATAGGAGGAATGATGTTATCCGAAGTTATCCATACGAAGTAATTCACTTTTCGTATTAGATTTTTTCTTTTATGACATAACTCGTTAAATTTTAAATAAATAAAGTTTATTTTCATTTAGTCACATTCAATGCTTATATTTTATTTTAAAACTAATTTTAAAAATATATTTTAGATGGGCCAATTTCCCTTAATATAATATATAAATTTAAAACTGCATTTTATTATGTTTTTTATAATTATTTATTATTAAAAATGATATCATTGCATTAGTAGCTTAAAAAAATCGATTATTTTCTTAATATTTTGTAAACAAAATGTAAACATTTTAAAAAAGAATTACCAGAATTGGTTAGCGTGTGTCAATATTATTTCTCAGAATGTAAATCAATGGAATTATAACTTTTTAAACAATAACGACTCATATGTGGAATAATAAAATATGCCATAATGTTTAATGTGGGTGTGGTTGTAGCTAGATCGCTGCTTCAGCTGAAATACTCATATCATTAACGACAAAGCAGTAGTAATATATAAGCCGCACGATTCATTCATCGTGCATTGTGCTCGAATCAAATAACGTCACTCATAAAAAGGTCACTCCTTTGTAGGCTCGTTACTCGCGCGTCAAGTCATCACCGTCAAATTGACGCCGCGTCACGTGACTCGCGACATTTTCATGTGTGACGCCGAATTTTCGCCCGCCCACTTCCCGCTATCATTTCCGCCACCTCGCTCCCCCAGTCCCCGGAAGTGCTTGTTTTGATATCGGCAATGTGTAACCGGCGAATATCCCAAAGCCATCTATTTATATTGCTCGAATAATAAAGCGCGGTTAATTAATTATCGCTCCGCAGAGCAAATGCGTCGCATCGGCTAACGCAAATATCTCGTGTTGTGACTCGGGCGTGTATTATGAAACGGGCGCTCGGGAATTTGATTTATCCCGGCTTTGCAGCATCATCAACTTACCTTCTGAAAACGTGATTGCTAATATGATGTATTTCGTGCAATTTTGAGGTTTAATTTTGTATAATAAACACTTCGTTAATTATCCATTTTCAGTAAGTCGTGTGATCAATAACTCATAAATTTAACTTATAATTGTTGACCGCTACTAACTCTTCTAGGTCATGAAGACCTCTTCTAGGTCATCTCTTTACACATGACAAGTGGTCGATGAATATCTAAGTTTGATAATTAAAAATATTAGAGACAGCGACGCAAATCATTTAATCGAAGAAGGAATATTAAATTGAATATGAATGCTAAATATTTACTAACAGATGCAATGAACAGTGTAAATTAGCCTTCTTGCTATAAAAATAAGCTTTAGATATTTTTGAATATATAAATTAAGCTTACCTCATAAAATAAAATACACCAAGCTTTTTTGAACACAGTCAAATTCCCTCATGTGGAGATATCTTATGATATTTTTTTTCTAGTTTCATAATATTCGAAGCATCACATGGGGCCTAGATAATAGATCCTAATTCAAGTAAACTCCGAACCATTGTATCGTATAACAACCTTATAACTTAGGTGCTATTTATGTGATGAGAATTTCTTAAGCCCAACATTCTTGAAACTCTATTACATACTTTGATACATATGAATTAAGCCGAAATTTAAGGTCGAACAGAATTCTGATATCTTTAAATGACGATTGCTTTAGATGAGATACGTTCCCATATAATTAAAGGTTAGAATTGTTTTAAATCTTGAATGAAATCGTCATTTCCTGACATTTCATAAAACAGTGTATGACGATTAGTAGATGTCCGTTCGAGCCTATTGAGGTAATTGATTTAAATAGTTTTAAGTCATCTGCAAAGAGTGAGAAATTACAAGAGAAGACATGTTGTATGTCGTTTATAATTGAATCGAGTAATAATGGTCCCAAATTGGAACCCCGTGGGATTCCCGGAGTTGCATCGTAGACACAGGCCGAAATCCATGCTGTTTATCGATGAGTCTACTATCAACATGATTAAATATGCTCTTATGTAGAATCATCTCAAGCAGCATGGCAGATTCGGATAGAACGGTCACTGACCTATAATTGTCAATATTTTATTTGTCACCCTTTTTAAATATATTTCAGAAAATAAATGACGTAACTTATGACGCTGATTAAGCAATATTTTTATTTTCTTAATTCAAGTAGGAATAAAAATATTTAAGTAAAGAAGAATTAATCAAACAATTATAAGTTCAACACACGTGATTCCATCAGATTGATATGCCTAAGTGGAACTTTTTAATAATGTATCTATTATTTATAGAACTTGCATTATAACTTTTTTTTAGTAAAAGGTTAATATTTCATAAATAACAAATAATTTCGGCAATATAAAAATAAGTAAATAACGTTGTAATGTAATACCTTCTATCTTCATATAAATTTCCAGAGATCTGTTGATCTCGGGTTGCGAAATGAAAGATAATATAAGATACAGTGTATTATTATAGCTCACATTCCATTGCTACGCACAAACTCCTCCCAGTTTATTTCAGCAGATAGTTTCGCCATTGTCGAAATTGTATATAATTAATGCGTCCTTGCGAGACACAGAAGCAGTAAATTAATTATCAATTTGTCCGGAAGTCGATCCGGGTGTGATCGTCGGAGGGTAACGCGTCTCCCGGGCAACAGTGCCTCCGATACTCCCTGTCCTCCGCCATGTCAAAGGCAAGTTTGCTAATAACCGTGATAGTGTATCGAACAAACCATCGAGTCCTCGCAGGTCCAATTCCGAAACTTGGGCGCCCGGGGTTCGGAGAAGCGAACGGGACAAGTTAATTTCTGCCAGAAACTGGGTTGATATATTCGGCCAATCGGGTCTGGGAGGGGGTCTCTCCTATCCGAAGTCACTCCACTTATAAACTCCACGGGGATTATTTCATTACGGTGTCTGCGTGTTTTTGACAACGCCCCTCCTCCCGAAACCGCCCCGCTCGCACTCCCGCCTGATTTTCTAAATATAAAGTTTTCCCACAGATTGTGAAGGTGAATTCGATTATTGAATCGAACGGAGAGGAGATTTTTTTTTATATTATTAAACATCGCTCTGTGACCGAGATATTAACGCGTAACTTTCTAGACTCAATTTATTTTGTGGACGTGGAATTTTGTTTCACGGTTATTAAAATTATTTTGTGGATTTAATCAAATTTCGAATATACATTTTTCGTGCGAATTTAATCGAGACGATTTAATGTTTCGACATTTTAAATATTAAAACGTCGTTAATTTTTTTTGACTACGGACAAGATTTTCGGCGTCTTTGTGCGAAATACCCCCTGTTTGACTGAACTTATTATTAAAAATTAACGCCTCAAACACAAGTTGTATTTACTTTAGTTTGCCAAGTCATTCAATATCCACACAGCATATTATATAACATGCAAAGAAAATTCGCTGCCAAACTTTCCGGGGTCGACCCCGCCATGCAAACCTTCAAGGGCTCAATTCTGAAGTTTGCGGAGGATTTTACATAAATAATTAAATGCGTGTGTAGTCAGAGTTGTGTGTAGTAAGGTTTCGGCGTCGCAGCGCACTTCGCTCAGGATTAGATCAGAAATGTGAGGTGGAATCAAAGCGACGCTATTTCCCAATTAAGATTCCCGACATCTCTCATCGGGGCCTTGAACTTTAATTTGATTTTTAACGAACCCGTTCTCGTTGGTAAATATCAAATTTGATTATTAAATATTGTGTGCGTGATGTTTAACGAAGAAATGTTTTTATTTGAACTATACGTAATATATAATATATATTTATCGTATAGAATTGTGGAATCTAATAATGTTAAAATATTCGTGGAATCAAAAAATATGTATATATTAATATAAGTTTATTTTTATTAATATTTTATTCAATGCGCGTTTCTGATAAATGTATAAACTTCGCCATTATTTAAATTTTATTAAAAATACAAGCCATATTGAATTTTTATTTAACTCACTAAAATATATGGGTAAGATATCATAAAAGTGCTCAAACAACTCTAGAAAAGTTCTGAAACTGGTGTTATATTTATGAGAGGGAAGTACAAAAGTCGACGTTTTCAGTATTGGAAGTTTTACTTTTTTACTATCCATAAAAGAAATCTTTACCATATATTCGAGTATAATAATATCCGTGGCCGTTCGTGCATTTTTCTCAAGTGTCCCAGTTGAAATCCATTTTTTTTTTCATTCTATCGTTGTTTCGCAAGACGAGGGAGGATACGCCGTGATCCCGTACCAGGTCCCCTGTGTTGATAATTTTACTTTGTATACATTTTGTGCTTACAATGCAAATGCTTAGGGTCGACGAAACGATTTGTTTGCATTGTGCCCGCCGAAAAGAGAAATAAATTTGTACGAAAATACTTTATTAACATAAATTTGCGAATTTTTCATTCGCTAATAATAATCGGGAGGGACAACAGGGGAGGCGCAACTTGTGCGCCGCCGATCAACACTGCTCCGTTTTAATTTTCTTTTTTTTATTAAAAAATTTACACAGCCGGAAAATACGTTTTATCGCAAAGAAATGAAAAAATGAAAGATCATTAATTTCCTGTGAATAAATATGTAAATATGGATTCATTTATATTATATTATAAATGTACGTAGATGAATCGATTTATTTTTAATTTTATTTTATGGTATCCATTGTGGATCATTCTGTATGAAATAATATGATATTTGAGAGCGTCTATTATTATGCAGTCCTCTTTGCTGTCAATTTTGCGGATCCGAATCTCAATTGCAAATGTTCAATAAAAAGTTTTAGAGACATATTAAAAATTAAATATTTAAATTGTTTTATGCATAACAAAAGATATATATTTATTAAATATTAATTTGTAAAAAAAATGTATACGTACGTCGTTTAAAAGTTGTTCGGTGTTTCAATATCCATTTTACTCATTTGCCGAGAACAGAACTGCGACTGAATTCGTCGATCAACACTGATTTATTCACTATACACGGATTACAGTCAAAAATTAAATTTTATTCGAACTTTTAGCTTGTTTAATTAACTAATTAACGTTTTTGCAAAGTGACAGCGAACCGTGCAAAAGTTTGTATGCGGTGCGGTTCAGTGGTCGCAAGGGCGATAACGCACTGGATGACTTTACAGATTCACTCTTGCGTAAGATTTTTTTCATATTCATAGAACACGAACGCGGGCCCCCCCGCCGACCGAGGTTGACCACCCCTGGCGGCGTTTGACGCGGAACTGAGGCCCGCGAGCGAAGCAGGGGGCCGCCCTACTAACTCCCCCCCGTACAGGGCGCATGCTCCTCCCTCTAAGAAATATTTAACACTGTCAAACACTTCAACATTATTGCTTTTCACTTGGAATCAACGTGTAATTTGATCAATTGTGTGCCAATTCTTCGTTGCTAATGTCTCGATTGCCAATTATTTATCTTTTTGTCTTATTAAAATAAATAATGGAGCAAATAAATATTTTTTTTCATTTAATCTCGTAAAAATACAATGACAATTTTATTTTTATTATACATCTGTCCTCTTAGGCGCAATGAATATAAATAACATATTTTTTATATAACCTTAATACTGGTTTCTTAATACGTTTTAGTGCAATTTGGATAATAATCTCTTTGCTTTTTAACAGATAAAAAATTCAGAAACTCTATCATCAGTAATTTTAATTGTTAAGTACTTGCAACAATTTGGTTTAGGTTTACTAGTAACAAAAACATTATCCTACGCCATTATAATCATTTCATCATATTCGGCCTTTATTTCAGAGTGAGTCAAGGCATCTCTTAATTGTTTCCAATGCGTCCAGTCATTGGTTTTGCTCTTCCAGCTGTTTCTTACAAGATGGATGTTGTCATCAGTCATTAAATCACTTTTATTAGCCTAATAAATTTAAATTATGTTATTTATGGTCATTATTTATTTCCCTATGTAAGTTCAAAATAATGTTGTGGTTTAACTATTATCATCATCATCAGCATAGGTGAAACATCCCTATTGTGGAGCCCTGACCATCTCCAACACCCTTCTCCATTTTATCTAGTCTGATACAGTGTCACTCTGTACACAGTTCAACCACCTCTCTACTGGTCTTCCTATCCTCCGGGGACAGCAAGGAATGCAGACCATAAGCGCCATATATTCGTCTTAGAGTTTCCTTCTCGGGGATATCCAGCTGTCGCTCATCTTGTTTTTCAAAGCCCAACATTCAAACCTATATGTGCGGACGATCTTGATGAGGGTCTAGTTATAGTTTAACTTTAGAAATCCTTGAGAGGAATCTCGACCGTAGATGCTTTTGAAGTCCAAAGTAGCACCTATTTTCTAGGTTTTTCTTCGTCTTTCCTAATCTTTTTCATTGATATTTGTAATAAGTGGCCCGAGATATGTGGATTACTACTGAACGACCTGGAATTTGTACTCTTCGACTCTTAGGGGTTTAAGGATTCGTTATTGGCATAATAGCATGCTCTTGTTATTCGATGGCATGCATCACTAAGAACCATCCGAGAACTGGCCCCAATGTTTATGTCGTCCTCATAGAAAGGAAGCTGCACTGATTTATTAAGAATGGTGCTAGATATGTCCAAACCGAAGTTTCTTAAATTCTTCAGATAATTCTCCGACAATTCAAGCTTTACCATATTTATGAACTTTTCGCATAGTCGATTACTTCATTTCAGCGTTAGTCAAGGCATCTCTAAGTTGTTTCCAATGGGTCCATTCATTAAATACCATTAAAAATATCTATTTTCCGAATGTTAATTTATTGATCATTTATAGTTTATCATCTGTATCATTGTCACTGTTATGGATAACTTAAATAATTTTTTTTAACTAGATGTGGAATGGTACATCATATTTTCTTAAAAAATATAAGTTTAATATTATTGCGTTGTTAAACGTTGTTAAATAATATTTTTAAAAGAATAATAATGTTGGCTTATTGTCAAAATATATTATTCTTTTAAAAATATAAGTTTAATATTATTGCGTTGTTAAACGTTGTTAAATAATATTTTTATATTGAACAATATGATAAACAGAAAAATCCAAAGAATTTTCCATGTCTATTGTATTGATGTTGGGTAAAAAATTATTATTGGATTATATTAATATTTTTTCGCATTCATTCAATGCGGAACGAAACCTTTCCCTCTGCAGATATTATATTCGATTTCGGTTATTTATTTACTTTATTGAATCCTTTGTATTTGTTTCCGCAGCAATTATGAATATTCCAAAGGAAAAATATTGTTCTTTGTAGCAATTTCTTAAAGCATTTTTCCACCGCTAATGTTACATAAATATGTGTAAATACATTATCAGATAGTAATCGTTTAATCCCACTTTTATTGTTCAAAATAGAATTGATCATTTTAATATCATAAAAATATGACGTCTATATGCATTTTTGAAAGGATGTTAAATTTAAACATTGTGACAAATATAATATTTTATTCAAGATGTGGGAAATTATGTTTTTTTGTTTTCTGGGATACAATCAGTAGTAGAAACGTTTATTAAATCGTATATTCTGATTTATTCTTGTATGAAACATTCCATACATCAAAGAAAAGTGTAATTCGCTTTTATAAATAAGCAGTACATGTATCCGAGCAGCTACTTGTGAATGTTACAAGTAACGTTTACCGTCTGTTTCATATTAATCCGACGTCAGGCTAACACTCCGCTGAAGACAGATCGCGATATTGTTGAAGTCTTTATGCCAGCACACACCCTACAAATTATGTTCTTCAGGTTCCCTTTGACCAGGGCCCGGGTCGAAAGGTTGGGTCAAATGTCTGGGGGATTCAAATCCACGCCAGTTTATATACAACCTGTGCGCTAATGGCCAGAATTTGCGAGGCGCCACGTACAATTCGCCTCTGTGATTTAAGGCGAATCTCTTGCAAGAATAGTTTACAAAGGATATGCAGAATATTTATCACCTGCTTAACCCACTTTGGCGCTTGTAAGACTTCTCTAAGGAGATTGGAGCTGGAGGTGAGAGTAGTGAAACTATTTTGCATGCGAAATTATAAACAATGAGTGTTAGCGTAAAAATTTTTACTCGTATGTAGTTCTATTATAGTTTTGCATGCGATTCAAAGTTACCCTATATTATAGAAACTTAAATAAAATATTCCGCTTTGTAACGATTGCACTAAGTTTACGATTATTTTAGTTTTACTGCTATTTTTTATTGTTTAATTTATTTGAAAGAGAAAATCTAGTACAATATTATGTTCCATTTAAATATATCAAAATTTTACTGATGGTCTCTCAGAAACCCCAAACATTTTAAGATGTAGATGAATTCCAATATCTTGACATTTTTTTAAAAAATGGATTATTCAAAGAATATAAATAGTTATTTAAGATATGCGTGATATTTTCGTTGATATTTCGATTTTTTTTTAATAATCAATATACGCGTAAATGAGACGTGCACACGGCAATGTCTCACCGCAGACTGAGCTCTCGCAGCTGACTGAGGTCTCGCAATACGAATCACTCGGACTTGGCATATTGTACCGGATGCGAGCGAGAAAAAACATCGCAACTGTGGTAACAGAAGCAAATAATGTTTTTATTTTATTTTTTTCCGCAAATCTAGAAAATAAATGACAATGATTATTTATAATATGTATTCTTTAGTCCTTTTTAGATAAATACAAAAAGCTTGTGACTAGTTGGATTTATATTAAATGAGTTATTCGAGAAAAATAAAAAAATGGGATATCCAATCGGAATGGCTAGGTTAAAAAACTGTAACTATTATTTTTTGTTAACAGGAATAGATCGTTTGATATTATTTAACAGATAAATTATTTAAAATTTTAATCCGTGTGTAAATTGTATTGGTATATGACCATTTCTAGCTGTTTGTTTGAGAAGATAAATCTTAAAAAAACGATTTTAATCACTCTATAATTTAATATAATTTCAAGTACTTCGTATATTAACTATAATGAGTAGATAGGATTTTCAAATTATCTTTATATTTTATCAATTAACCAATGAACCATAAATAAATTCTCGCTTTGGGGTTTGTTTTATATTTATTTTTATTGTTAACCGTTTTCAGAGATTTAATTTACTAGAATTTATAGGAATTTTCAAATAATTGTAATACTCGAATTGCGTTTTTATTAAAATAGTACCTGATTATTATTTTTCTAATCGTGTTCTTCCTATTTTTATAACCTTTTAAACTTTTGATCGTTTTCTGGTATATATATATATTTTTAAATGCATAAATATGTCGATAGCGTAGAAAAATTTTATTATGATTTAGAACTAATAAATTTATAATCGGTCTTTTTCTATTTCTTTGCCTATGAGGTGAAAATGTTAGATATTTTATCGTGAAATTATTTAAAGTAAATCAGTTTTTTTAATGTTGTCGAGCATTAGGCTCTGTGGCTTTCAGTGGTTCTGTGAAATCCTATATACTAACAAATCATTTCATCCCTGATCTAATCGAATATGAAGTTCTTCTTAATGAAATTGTGCCGAATGAAACAAGATGAATATTATTTTTTAATAAATTTATGTAATATGAATAAATATTAATAGATTTTTAAATGTATTATTTATAAAATAGGGAATTTATTTATCAGAATATATTTATATTATTACATAAAGCACTGAAATTCGACTAACGACCATTCCGATTTACGAGTGACAGAAAAGAACCCTGTCGTAAGATGAGAAATTTTTGTAAATATTTGCCTACAAATTTCCGTATTTTATTCTTTTCTTATAATGAGGATATTTCATTATTGCTACTAATATTTTTTATTATGAAACCAAGAGTCAAAAGCTCATTTCAATCACCGCCGTAATAATTTCCTCCCGATATTCAATAAAGCGTGATTTATGAAGCATGTATTGGGAGGAGGACCTTGTTTTATCGCTACCGGATAAGTGCACGTCGGTTGCCACATATAAATCTTAAGGTGTGTTTACACACGTGCCATGCTCTCGTTAATCATCGCGGGTTATGTAATTTTTTTCCCACCTTGCCGAAGCACTTTTAAGGGCCCGCCGACATTAGAGATTTTTTTTACTTTACTTTTTGCATAAATGACTTTTTACTTGTATCATTTATCACGGACGCAATCTCTATGATGAAAATACGAGAGAGTTTTGCGAATAGGCGGGTGGGGCACGCGCCCCGGGCGTTTGCACTTGACGGGGCGAAAGTTTTTCGATAAAAATGAGCAAAATGATCGTCTGAATGAAGCACGTTAAACATTTTTTCATAAAATTACATGTCATGTTTCATAATAAATATGAAAAAAAACATAGTTTCGTTTAAATCCCCGCATATTTTTATGAACGGAATTGTTGTAATAAAAATTATTGCAATAAAAAAATGAATTCCGGAATGCGATTCGTACAGGGTTAGTATCGCACATAAAATTTTTTGTTATATTAAAACTCTGTTTTAATATAAGAAATTTTATTTTAATAGCGACAATTCCATTTTAAATGTATTCTTTAATAAAATTTTAATATTAATGTCTAACGCCCGCCACATACAAACGGAATTTATTCTTATATATCCTGGAGATTGTTTGATAAACATTATAGGGTCCGAAATATCAAAGCGGTTGTAATATGAATTATACATAAGAGACCTTGTTATGAAGAGCCTTATGTAATAAATAGAGAGCTGACCCTACACACTGTTATTACAAACGTTGAAATATAAAAGACAACTAACTATATTGCTTTTAGATTAGATTTGCCAACTCCATAATGTTAATATTGATTTAATGAATATAATCTCAAAATCTAATTTACAATGAAAATAGTATTTCTCAGAAATCAAATGAATATATTTTCTGGATTAATATATTACATAGAAAAAAAAATTATACATATTTTATTTTCGTATAAATCAGTGTTGACATAGAATTGTCAAAACTTAATTGTAATTTATTCAATAGACGATTGCTTGAAAATTATTCGGTCATTGAAATCGAATCAGATATTTTTTTCTAATAAAACCTTAGAATATCTTAAAGTTTTGAAGCTGTGTTGGTTTTGAATTTTTTTTCTTAATATACAAATTATTCTTCATTTATAAACAAAACTATATATGTATTTTGTGCTCTCGTAAAATTAAATTACATAGTTTTATCAATTTTTCCAAAAAAATAACATGATTTAAAGATTCAGTTTAAATTATTACAGGAAATTTATTTAAACTCCTGAAAAATACCTAAACATAAGACTAGGAGAAAATAAATATTTTGTGGTTCTTCCTTCATTTTTTATAACAGCTTGAATCCGAACCGGCATTGAATTCACTAAGTTCTTTATTGTTTCTGCCCTTATCTTTTCATACTAGACCTTTGTTATTAATGTTACTAGTGATTTTATATTGGAAGGCTTTTCTCTGTTGATTTTTTTTCATAATGCGCCATAAATTTTTGATACGGCTTAAATCAAGACCAAAACTCAATATTTTTACCGTTTTAGCCTTAAGGCATTAGCTTACATTGCATAGGATAATTTTCCTTCAGTTTTCTTTAGTCCAGGTCCGGTAAGCTCGAGCTTATTGGAGTGCATTTTATTCAAGAGAAGTGATTTTTTCGCCGGTGATCATAAAACCTTTTTACCGTTGAGCCTTCTCCGTACGGTATGGATACTTATTTTGGTTTTTCCATCTTTCATGAACTCTATTTATATTTCCACTGCAGTTTTAAATCAGTTAGTCAAACAAAACCATTTTAAAAGATGATCTTCTTGATCGGTTGTCCTTTTTTTGAGCTCTTCAAAACTAGTTTTTGGAATTTCAGTATGAATTGAGTCACTGTAGATTAGCTGAATCCCATAAATGCTGTAATTTCGCAGGTACTTTGATTCACCTTATATAAGGTCGCAATTTTCGTTGGGTCACATCAATTTTCTTCATATTAAATATTCTTTTTAATTTTTAACTATTTTAAACACTATATTACAATATACAACAACTTCTAGTTAAGTAGTGAATTGAAACGGTACTTAATATAAAAATAGCATACGATTTAAATAACCGTTAATGTAATTAAAAATAAGTCGAGGATCATGTTTAATTTATTTTCAGATACGATCATTATTTTATTTATTTTGGGATGTAGATTATAATCCAGGGTTTTTTGTTGTTATCAAGGATTTCTTCAACAATGTTTAACATTGTTTAATAAACGACATATTAATATATAATATATATATATTTTAATTTTTGCATTTTGGAATACCTTCGTTCTGAAATATAATTTCTGAAATTCCCGTTGCCCATCGATGTGGAAATGCCACCACCTGAAGGAATTCTTCCATCATAAATATTCAATTGTAAACATCTACGAGGTGCCGGTAGCGGCACCGATGCCACCACGGATAAGTTGACACAGTGCCAACGTTATGGTACTCTTGTCACCATAGCATTTTTTTTTTGTTTGCATCAGATGCTTCGGAGTCTGTTTACTTTTCAGTTTTTATGTCTACATTACCTTGCTGCCGGTTTTAGCATTTTTGCAGTCTTTAAAACCATATCGGCCGTAAAAATTAAGTCTCAATAAGACGGTGGGTCTTTAAAAATTAAAATCTCATTATGCTGAGTAACACTTTGGCGTTTTGGTTCACTCAGTGTAACATAAACGCCGTAGAGATGTAATAACCATCGCATAAAAATATTTTTCTTTGAAATGATATGATGTCGAATAATACCCTTGAAATATTATTTAATATTTGCGAGAATAAAAAAATAACTGGTGCTAATTTTGAGAGTCAGGGGCGCACAACCCAGTCGCACGTGACCGGAGTATTTAATTTTATAATTGTGTGGCAATCTGTAAGTGTAACGATTCGGGCCCCGAGTCATAAAGGCCTCAGAAACGGACGACGTTTTGACCAAGAGAATCGAAATGTTCCTTAAAAGCTTCAGGTAGGAGGCATCCTTCGAGGTAACTGAATTCTGAATTTGAAACCGGCCGTGACATAAATTACAAATTTTTCAGGGGAGCCCACGATCCGAATTATTTATAGCCTCGGCTATATTATCGACGGAATCAAATTTGAACAAAATGTAAAATATATTGCTGAATTGTGTCCGGAAACGGCTACAACTTATACATAACTGTATTTTCAGATATTTTGTTATTACTAGCAATTTTCATATATATTATATAACAATCGTTTAATAAAATTAATAATTTAATTCCAAATGCATTTTTGTGGAATTTTTAATTCAACATTTGGCGGCATTGAATGAAAATATATTGAAATGTCAGAATCAGGCGTGGTGATAATTTTGAAATGACATTTCGTTCGTTTTCACTGGCTCTAAATCATTGTTTTGATTATATGTTAATATAAATATAATAAATCGAATACATTACAAATCAAAGCGTTTCGATGTGATTCGATTTGAATAATTTAATTGCTGGATTCGTGTGTCGTCATTTAATTGTTTTCGGACGTATTTTGAGAATCGTCGATGTTGGATGGAAGGGTACATGTTGAAGACAACTGATCTGAGCAAGGTCGGGCAAGAGCACAATGGCTAGAGAAGATTGCCTGATCTTTCCACCCCGGCGAACGAATAGCTGGTGACAGCCTCTTGTTGGGATCCGACAAATGAACAAATATCTTGATAGGACCCACCACCATTCACGGGGGCCTTTCAGGGCTTATTCATATATTTTTAGAATGAGCCATGTGGGACCCAAGCACGTGAATAACATCGGAATACAATGAGAGCCGCGGTTATTAGCCGCAACGTCGTTATCGAAGGCCCGAACGAAGCAGGCGATAGTATCAAAACGCTTTCAAGTATCGATACAATGGGCCTGAAACGAAAATATCATTATTTGACCTTAATGTATCTATATTATATTGGATTCGATTCAAATTATTAAAATTACTAATTGGATTGCAAACAGTAACCGATTACTGCTACGATGTACGTAAAATGCTTGACTTTATTAGTACAATAAATGTATATAATATCTCTTCTTTGTATATAAATAAAAAGTCTAATCAAAAAATACCTGGAATTTTTGTATTTTTCAGGCTATATGCGTCCAAATGCTATATTTGTGATTTCAAGAAGGTTTTATGTATTTTGAAGTGCTAGGCAATTTTTTAATTGTGTAAAAAATAATAATCCTGATTAAAATTTTGGCAAAGGAAATTCTTCTCTGTATTCGTCGAACATCGTCCCTTGCATTTCTTTCCATTCTCGCAAATAAAAATGTTATATGTGAAGGGGACAAAAATATTCTTGATGAATAACGATTTATGGTATTTTACGATATTTCGGCGAACTTTCTTTATCGTGCCTCATATTTAATATTTTACGAATACTCTATGCAGAATATTAGGTCTGTGTACAATCAAAATTTTCATCGTTGTCATTCATAACATGTTATCGACGCGTTTCAGCACACATTTTGTTTCTACAAAGGGCTCATTAAATGGGGCTTTTTGGTGTTGATATTGTGCCGGAATATAACAACAAAAAATAATACAACAACCCTTGCAAATTTGAAGGGCATTGGAATATTTTGATATCAATAATAAATTCATAATATTTTTTTAATATACGATAACAAGTTTTTTGCGTTATGTTGTGTTGCAATAATATTTTTTTGGATATGATATCAATGGCACTTCTGCTATTGTCATAAATGAAAACTGAGCATAGAGATATTTTAAAACGTAATATTAAATTTTGATACTATGCGTTTGATCTGCTGTAGTTTTTACGATGTTTTATTTTTTCAAATATTTTTATTTGGTTTAGTTTTTGATGTAGCAATACAAAAAACCATTCAGACCTTAAGTAGATTTTGAGCAAATGTAGCAGTGCATTTAAAACTATTTAATAAATTCATGTCGTAATTAATCCAATTAATTTATGACGTTTCTCCACATTCAGACCTTTAAAAACAGCTGTTCCAGATAATAAATAATTTGGTCTGTTTCACGGACCCAATAGCTAGTGACCTTTATATATTAAACACAAAAACTTTCTATATAAATATATAAAACACCATGTTTTTAAAAAAAATCAATTCGGCCGGTTTTCAACAAGTTTGATGACCTCTGCTATGAGATATAAATATATTTTTTTTTGCATTTCCTATCCAGTAAATATCGAAGTATATGCAGTTTAATTTTCGGTTTAATATATTGAATAATAAAAGAGTTATAATTTTTTTTCGTAAAAAACGACGTTTTACTAAATTTTGCCGTATGCGCCCCGCCCCAGGGCACGTTTGACCGTGATTCGCCCCGTAGACAATGTGTTAAATAGCACATTGATGCTGGAAATAGCTTTTCTATATTATTTGGAGGTAAAATAATGGGCATATAAATAGCTCTTTTAGCTTTTAATAAACGCTGACAATTAATACCGTAGTTTCTTTTCAGAAAAGCGCTTTACAGGAATTAAGACAATAACTTTTATTTTATTTTAATAAATTAAAGTAGGAAAAAAAAGGTTCAAGGAGAAAATTTTAATTATTTACAGTGAATAGTATATATATCTTAAAATTCGTATTTCTAAATAAAATATATGATTGATTGAATCTATTATTTTGATCAAAAGCATTGCGACCCGTTACATATTTTAAGACATATTTTTTTTTCAAGCAAGCGATTTATTTATTTAATTGGAATTGTTATTTCTGAAATGAAATAAAACACGCGTACAACTTTTAATAAAGTTAAACAAATAAATATAGAATTTTATTCAGTGCTTCAACAAAAAATATTCTGCAAATAACCGTTCGCATTAAAATTTGCAAAGCAAACAAACTGTGGGATGGATTTGTTTGTTTTTGTTGATATTTTTTTTCATCGTACAGTCGAATGAAAATATAAATTATTGTTTAAAATAAATCTCGTGATTTATACGTATAAATAAAAATATGTACGTGAGGGTAATTTTTGGATTTCCGCCAAGGGACTGAAATTTGTCGTTTCAGCATTGCTCTGTCTATAAAACGACTATAAAACGTATTTTAATATTTAAAAAATAACATAAAAGTATTATGAATCATAGAACATTAAAAATATGAAACAACGGACGTTAAAGTTTTAGCGGCGTTTAACATATTTTCTGTTTTATTTACGTTTACGTAATATTTTTTTGCAATTTTACATAATAATAAATTAATATGAGAATATATATGTTTGATTAGTTATCTTATAATATGTGCTTTTACTAGAATAAATCTGAAAAGTATTGATTTGAATATTGTTTTTATGCCATATCGCTAATTACATATTTAATACATTTGAACTCGAGGGAAGAAAAGCTCATAAATATTACAGCATGGCGTAAAACAACTTAATCCCCATTTTCAAAGCGAAATTAATTATTCACCGGTTTAGACAAAAAAATTAAAATAAAATGTGTCGAATGGCGGTTATTTATTAACAAAGACGAGGGTTTACAAATCCCCAAAAACGTAAAATTAATATAGTTTTCCATTATCACGTGATCAAAATTTTATCATCTGGTCCAAAATTAAGTAGCCATTTTCAAAATGGCGGCAATCTTCTCCCGAATGGAAATCCGGGGTCTCTCTCCTCAAATTCAATATTTTGGCCTGACAGCGTCCATTACATCGGGTATTTCGGTGGCAGACCCATTTGTATTACGGCTCGGGAAATTCGGGGGTACATCATCAGACCGAATTGTCTATGGAGCACTCGGAAATTTGCCGAAAATTATTACGCCAATAATTTTTCCGCGAAAATATATTCAATTTTGTGTGGGCAGACTTTAATAGGCCCCGATATTTATTGGAATAATAAATTATCGTAAATGATTCGCGCGAAAATAATACTCGATGTAACGCAATTTTAATAATTAGTGCAAAAAATTTAGAGCATTCAAATAGTGGTTTGTTGAATATTTTATATTTTAAATTTCATAATGGCTGTAAACAGCATTAATTAACTGTCAGCTAGTATTACAGGGCACGCTAGGCGCATAATTGCATGACTGATCCGCCGATAAAATTGCACGCTAATTATTAACTGCTCTGAAAATGGTTATCGCAAATCACAATTTGCGTACGAAATAATTATATTGCCCGGAGAATTTCATCATATACCATTGACAGATATAATAATATTGTCCGAGCCGAGCCACCTGTTGAGCATTGGGGCAAATTTATCCGGGCATTTTTACAAACGGATAAAATCCGATAGCAGCCGGAGGAAGAAAAAATATATGGCAGCTCACCTTGAAAGTTATTTCAGGATTGCTTTGTGAGAGAGCAGAAAGGGAAGAAGTCCTCTAAGTAGAGGGAAGACATCAAACATTGATGTTTGCTCGGAAACTTCCTTTTGTTTCTCGAAAGACATGCGAGATATTTGTCTCGGTGCTTCATTGCGAGGAATAAAAAGACGATTTCGAGCGAAATAAAAATGTTAGATTTTTACGATGGAAGGTGTTTGTTTCTCGTTGTTTTTGATGTTCTTTCTTCGAAACCGCATGTTTCAATTTTAAACGCATATATCCCGTTTTGCACGTAGATCGTGCAAAGCTCCAGTAGCGTGCAACGACAGTCTGTGTCAATGTTTCAAAGTGCACTCACTGGACGTCATGCAACCCACAGATCGACAGGGAGGAAACATTACCTCGCTGGTACGAAAGCGATTTGTATCACTACATATTACCACATTGGCTATTGAAGCTTTATTGCCTGGAATTTATAGTGATTGCTAGCAAAAATGTATTTACTATTTGCACTTTATTGTCTGAGAAAATGTTATAAAAAGCATTGCACAGAGCTGTATACGTCGTATATATTTTTAACTAGAAAAAGTCTTGTACCTGTGAATCATATTATCTTGGCAAGAAACAGATGCAATTTTTAAGCCAGATTAAGACTGTAGACAAACCGGGAATCCCACAAAAAAAAACGTTCTGCAAACCTTGTTAAAATATATTTTTTAACATTATGTATACAATGATTAAACGTAAGATAAATTTTATCTAGATAATAAACTTAATTGATTACTCGTTTTAAATTTTATATTAGATTTTCTGATCAAAAAAAGCGTATTTTTTATCATTTTTGACCATCAGCTGTGCTACAATACGTATTTTGTGTTTTATTCATGAGTTGTCATCTGGAGAATGTTATTTTAGTGAAAGAATTATTTTTTTGAACGTAGGTTAAGATATTTCAAGTGTTCATCAATGTAAAAAAGTGATCTAAAGTGAAGAAGTAGTAAATGTGGTGGATGGCGTATTTCATGCAGAAATCGAATCAATACCAATATTGAGTGTACGAGAATTACTTTGGATACTCAAAATCTATTGTTCAAGAACATCTGAAAATAATCGCCAAGATTGCAACGAGACAAGAACTCCGTTTTTACATTATTTGATGACTAGATATGAAAAGTGGGTACTAAATATGAATTAACAAAATAAACGACAATGGCTTTCAATTAGACAGATAGCAAAACCAAATCCTTGATCAGGTTTAACGGTTAACAAAAGGTTTGGAGTGTATAGTGGGATATAAAAGGCATTATTCATTACAAAGTCCTTTCTTACGTCAATTCAATTACGAGCGAAGTATTCTGTCCCCAACTAGAAAATTAAAAATGAAAATGCAAAAATAAGGGTAAAGATAAATGATGTTTTAATTGAAAATCAATTTTATTGCAATACGACAATGCCGACCCCTTATATCGAAGATGGCTGAAAATAAATAAAGAAGCTTGGATCGGATACTATTCTTCATCCGCTATGTAGTCCCAACTTAACTGCTTTAATTTATTTTTTTTGATCTATGTAATATTATTTAGCATAGGAACATTTGATCTTTAGCGGAAGTGAAAAAGGGTATCGCAAACCTAGTTAATTTTATTTCGATGGGATAAAAAATACATTTAATAGATGGAAAAAGATTGTTTCTTCCGAGGGAGAATATATTATATCAAAGTTATAAAGATTTTTTTTATTTGGATTAAACTATTTCATGTAAAATACGCCTTTTTTTGCCAGACAATTTAATATAAGTTAATAATTACACAATATATTTGCATTAAAATTATTCTAAAATATTTTTATCATCATTTGATAAAAAAATTACCCAGTGTCAAACCACGACACTGGGTATTTTTTAATATTTTTCCAACTTCAGTCGTGTAACAACCCTCAAAGTTATTTTAAAGAATTCAGTTTTTATTGCCAATCACAATCTCATGCAGAAAAGAATTGGTTTTATCCCTGGATAATGGCAATGAATATACGGTTACTTATTGTATAGATTTATAGGTGACAGTCCATGCAGAACCCAAAATCTTTGTATTATTTTTGCTTACAAATGGTGTTCGACATTTAATTAGAGACAGCTGATGTCTTAGTAAAAATCCTTGAATCGCCAATTAATTTTATGCATCATCGACAGACTGACAAATTTTCAAACAATCGCATGGAAATTTTTGACTTAATACCGTGACTTATTATCTAGCGATTTTCTAAGCTTTCCACAGTTTGTAATAATAAAAAAAAGACCGAATGAACTGAAACCATACATTGATGCGATTTTTATCGAGGTTTGGGATAAATAAGTTTTCGATAATAATATTTTTGTTTTATGGTTGTTTTTACTAAAAAAACAGCAATTTCATGCGCATCTATCTAATATATTCAGAATCGTTATTAATTTTCATTCTAATTTATATAATATGGTTCATATAGCGGCCGGTGCCATTCGTTGCGGCAATTATCCTAGGCTAGCTTTCTCCGAAAAGACAACCGACTAGAAAATCTCGGCTCCGAATTCTCGGAAAGTTGGAAACATATAAAATATTCACGGCGTCGCGGAGAGTTGTTAACCTTTATAGTGGCGGGACGCAGTAAGTGCTCCGCTGCCGAAAACTTTCGGTTCAATTCTCTAACCGATATCATTAGCGCAGCTCTTCCATTGGTGCTTGTGCAGCGACCGCATCCAAACACAAAGACTTTCGCCATTACGGCCCCACCGAAACTTGTCTCCGCAAGAGGCGGCCTTAATTAAAACTGCATTCGAGAGCCTCCCAGGACCGTTGTGCCAGAAAAAATGGCGGAGCGGAACCGTACCAGATAGAGAGACCGAGTTTCTGCGACCGCAGCCACCGGCTAGAATTAGTAAAATTCTAGCCGTAGTCGCCGGATATAAATGTTAATGTGTGTAGTCAGCTCGGGGGCTATTGTTATTTCAGCTTAATCATTTAGATATGTGTATGGTTTTGGTGGTATCTAGGTTGTTCGAATTTTATTTGTTTCAGAAATTTATCATAGTCTTATTATAACTTCTTCTTGAGTTGGTACCGTCATTTCTAAGAATGGTGATCATTCTCGAACAGAATCTTCTCGATTTTGGCTCTTTAAGATCCTCTATATAACTATAATTGGCCTAATAACCCTAAGGCGGGTCTTTGTCACCTGGAGGACACCTCCGTCTCAACCATGATGTCATGACTGTGATGGACATTCTTCAGGTTATCTGGCTCTTCGAATACGGGTCAGGTCGCCAGCCATAAGCCCGGGAGCCGAGCTGTCATGTGGCGATTGTAACAATAATAATCAGACGAGGTTAGGGCCAATTCGTATTTAATGTACGGTCTGATCGGGTGCTACGGGCACTTCCGGTAGCACACACGTCACTGAATTGGCCTGGATAGCGGCCTGGCTGTGCCCAACCCCTATCGCCGCCACGTCTTATACCGGCACGCGACAGTACTCGACTCATCCTCTGCATTCCTATACTAATATTCTAAATTAAAGTTATCTGTCTCAGTGTAAAAAAATGTTTACAAGCGTACATGTTATACCTTGAAATATTATGTAAAAAAATAAACATAATAATAAAGTTTTTCATTATTTCATGTTTGCTCGACAATTTAATGGTGAAAATCAAAACGTATTTCTATTGCTTCAATTTTTTTATTTTTAAATATGTGACTATCCATTGTTGAACGTTTTATTTACAGTTATATGTTGTTTTGTTAATTGAAAACTTTTTCTATTGTATAATATTACAGTTTGTCGACGAACAAGTACATAAAATAATGATATTTCTTATAAAGTTTGAATATTATATATTTTTTTATACAATAATGTATCCTTTGTAAAATTTGTTTATTCATTTAAATTTATTTAACAGTTCAATATCAAAGTATTTCTTTCCTCTTGTTTGAATATTTTTTATTCAATAGTATTTATGAATTCTTCATCAATATCTTTACTTTACTTTAAGGATTATTCTAAGAATAAAAATAGTTATTAATAATATGCTTCATAATTTAATCAATATTTTGGATTTTTTAACCAATTAATATGACATGTAATAGACAAGCGCACTCGAAAATATCCCGCCGCAGACTAAGCACTCGCCGCACGTGTCAATCGCATTTTTTGGCTCGTACTTAGCACATCGTAACGGATGCGAGCGAGAAAAAACATTGCGCCAATAGCAATAAAAGCGAATATTGTTGCTTTTATTTTTTTTTTCGTAAATGCGAACCATTAAAGACAATGATTATTTGTAATATTTATTATTTGGACATTTTTAGATAAATAGAAAAAGTTTGTGATATGTATGATTTATATTTAAGGAGTTATTTGAGAAAAATAAAAAAAAACTTAGGGTACCAAATAGACACGGCTAGGTTAATATAACAAGATTTTTTAATTTATAAAAAATAAGCTAATTCTATATTTGTATCTCAATATATAAAACTTTTATTATTATATTACTTTGTTGGTCGATTAGACCGGATTCCGAATTTAATGCAAGTATTTCTTACGTTAATGGCGGTTAAAGTTTGACCACATACCAAAGTTGGCGTTGTCACACACATACACACAACTCTTGGTTTAAACTGTAACCGAAACTTTTTCAATTTGTGCTAGTACAATGTGAATAAGTTGCAAAACTTGCGATGCCCTTATTGTATTGCATTTAATATTTTAAAACTTAAATATAGACCGTTGTTAGGAGCAAATCATTAACTATGTCGTGATCCCAGATCATGTTATAAAACTGTAATAGTACCTGCTTGATTATTTTATTTAATTAAGATAACATATGGACAAAATACTAGGAACGAGAACGAGAAATATATATTATGCAGTTTGTGGTCATAAGTGCAATTTTTTTTAAATGATTTTTCAATGAAAAGCTCTTATGATAGCAGAACGTTAGCAACTGAACTAGTCTGTTCCAACTAGTCGAAATTATGAAAGAGTAAATTATTAAGAAAAATTAGAACATGGATAAGTCAGTTGAATATAAATGTTCTTAGTTATAATTAGAGATACGTGATTATCGCATTTTGCGATAAATGCGACATAGAAGCG
>JAGXCT010036471.1:0-55102 GCA_022495035.1 Philopotamus ludificatus | reverse complement strand
TCATTCAACCGCAAGATTTACATTATGATCTCACAATTTTTATCACTTTAAACCAACGATTATCAACCCGTGTATCATGACACACGTACGTGCAATAAGAAGATCTTAGGTGCAACGAGTTTTTATTTAAGATCTATTAAATTGTTTTTAAAATAAGTACATAGTTAAATAATGTAAATAGTTAATTTAAGTGGGAAGCAATAAAACAATCCATTTAGTGATTTTTTCATTAAATATTGGTCTTTTATATTCTTCAATAAAATAATTTGTACAAGATTTAATTTAAAAAAATGGTCAACACTATTGCTTTCAAAGATATTCTGTGGGAATATTAAAGAACATCAACTAGCTTTTATATATTTAAAATGAATACAATTTAGTTAAATTATAGTTACCAATATAATTACAGTTACAACTTGTTATAATCTTATTATTGACAAAATTTATACATATCTGAAAATATAATTTTAGATTAGAGATGTATTTGATAATAAATAAATAATTGATTTTCAATTTCTACGATTTTTTTATTAAAATCTTGCAAATTCAAAATCTGTAATTCTAATATTCTTAACTCTGGTATTGTTGCATCTATTAAATCATCTATTGGATTATATTACGAAGAATCCTAGGCCGTTCTTTTTCTTTCTGTATCAGTGATTTATTGATAAAAAATATTCCTTTTAAACGTTATGTTTTAATATTTTATTCATATAATAATATATACAGGCGGTTGTTAATTTTCATAAATAACAGATTAATATAATAATTAATTATAATTATAAATAGCAAAATATACGAAAATATATCAATTTGAAAAATATTTAAGGTGCGATTTCAATTTTTTTGTGTATGAAAACGAAAACAGGGAGGGCAATCATCGCAACCCTGAACACAGGATTGAATCGGACGCATCTCTACTAGAGCTTGGGAGGTCGATAGAGGAAACCTAAGACCGACGGAGACGGCGTAATGCCCTCCAGGTGGCAAAGACCCCTACCGGGTTAGGGGCCACTTATGTATGTATAATGTAACCATTGATATATGCATTGAATACCACTATTCTTGTCTTTTTCTGTTTCTACGTACTTGATGTATACAAACACTCGGCTTTGGGATCAATTATGTCAAAATGCATGCTAGTTTTATTAGAATTTTTGACTGTCATTCAATCTTTATTTATGGTAAAATTGTACTTTGAAATATGTATTAGTTTGAGCTAAAGAGTCTATATGCTTTTCTCATCATTTTAATGACTTGTTCATTCATTCTAGGTAGGGGAAAATAAACTTATGGTCATAATTAGTTTTCTGAGCCAACTCCCATGTGATTTGGCGTCCATTTTCTTTCAAAGGCGTATACAAATGAAGCAAACTGACTTCGATATCCAATTACAACCCATGTCGTGGCTAGTAGGTAACAACATCCATTATAATTGTGAGTATGAGAGAACCATTATTCCCACTTATTTCACCGATCCGTCACGGCGGCTCGAAAACAATCGCATCGTCCGAAGGGGGTTTATTTATAATGGAAAATACGCCACGAGTAATAAGCAAGTGTTGTCGAAAATACAGAGTTTCATCAACTTTAATCATCAACACTTTAATTATGTATAACACTGAAATTATGACAAACTTATTGTAGAATAGAGAATTTGCTTTCTAGATAGTATTAAAAAAAACACTTATCGACCTACCTTAGCCTAATGTGTATGAAAATATAACTTGGTAATGACTATCTTCATATAAGTGCATTGAAAACTCAATGTAAGGGACTAATGCGGGAGAAGGGGTGTCCAATAAAACCGAAAGTACGATATATAATGGTAGGTTTGTAATGAAAATTATAATTCACCAAACACTAAAAAAATCCTGTTTATTCGTCTTCAGAAGATATACTATCTAGACCAGTGTTGTCCAACAGAAATCGTTAGTGGGCCGCATAAAAAACAATTTATTAATTAATGTCGTATGTAATTCAACCCACCCTTTATGATTTTAAAATTTAGAGCTAAATGATATACAATTATTTTAAGTCATTATTTGTTTTCAAATTTATTATTTTGTGTTTCGTACCTATTTAAGCATTTCTTTATTCAGTTTTTGCAAGTCTATTTCACCCTTTTGCAAATGAAATTCATCCTTTTGCAAATGCAATTAATCTTTTTGCAAATGAAATTAGCCCTTTTGCAAATGAAATTAATATTTGTAGAAGGCTGAAAACTCCAATAGGGCCGCAAACAAAACGAACTGGGCCGCATGCGGCCCGTGGGCCGCGTGTTGGACATCACTGATCTAGACATACTCGTTGTGACAGTAATGTTCGATGTCGAGGAACTTGCTTTTGATAATTCTGCTTTGGATAAAGTATAAAGTTCTGTTTGCACCTTTGCAGCCTGCTGTTTTTTATAGGCAACTCTTTAAAATTAAGAAAATGCGTGTAATATAGGGTGAATTTCACTATTTGACTAGTAGTCAGTAAAAGTTATTAGATCGTCGAGTTACGATTTTATCACTGATATCTTTGTTTTTGGCCTTGTTGCTTCTTCTTCCTCCATATCTTCACTTCCATCGTCATTTTCCACAACTTCATAGTATTAACATTCAAGTATAACATTAAAATGATGTTTTTAACAATATTCACATTTGACAGGATATTTTGTCCGTTACATCGAGATCCGTTTTTTCGTATTTCTACTGTAATAACCATAAATTTACGTCAAAAAACCCCTTTCTCTGTATTCGTTAATGAAAATTACAATGGAAATGATGGAAATGAAAGAAAACTTTATATTTTTGTGTGTGTGTACTCGAATCTGGCAACCCTGATTACAGCTGACTACCACCCAATGTGTAATTCAGCATTTTGCTCTAATTTTCGTGTATTTGGTTACATTTATTTTCGCTTTTGGCGTTATATAATTGTCGGCGACCTCGTTCGCGTAATGAACGCCTGCTTATACGCGTTACACACATATGTATCATCACGCTTTATGCCCTGCCCGTTCCGTCGGTGCGGACGCTAAACTGACGTCGAACGGTGAACGGGAGTGACCCACATGGGATCATGCGGAGAAGAGCATCACGCCAAATGACAACCATTTCCAACCATATTTACCTTAATATGGCGCTGGCGTCTCATTCGACCGACTCCTCGCTGATCGTTATTTAATATGACAATATGATATTTTAACTCATCGCATTACCGCAAACTTATTACGCTACAATATCATTAGAAGAAACCGCAATAGCAGCATATGGATTTGAAATAATGACCAAAGCGTGGGACGTATAATATTTGCATCGGAGTAAATGGAGTGAATAGATGAAACGATCACGCTTCTGTATATCCTCTATTCAAAACAATGCTGTAGCAATTGAAACTAACGACGACTTAGCCAGCAAACTGACTATAAAACTTGGCACATAAATCTAACTCAGCAATTAAATGCACGATTTATTGTTTCAAATTACAACAATGAGTGGCGTCGAAAATTATTCTGATAGCAAATTCGATCAGATTTTATTATGTTAGATTTTTACATGCCGTGGTATATATTTGACGTGTGATTCAATAGCATTGTATCATAAAGAATGTTGCAAAATATTGATCCAACCAAGTTAACAATGGGATATTTGATTGAGCAAACATCGCAGTCACGAATATAGTGATAGTGTTAACAGATGATAATGATAATAACGATTTCACGATTTTTTAGACGTGACGTGTTGATGATATATCATATGTGGGTCAAGCATATGCTTCTGTTACCATAATCTATAATCTCATGATCGCCTCGTCAAATTAAATTCGCCGAGAAAAATTGGCGAATATTATTATAATTCGCAATACTGGCCCATGTTTCTCGGAGAGATTTTATATTTTCGTTGCAGAGATGCAGGTTAAGGTGTGTCCGAATACCCAAGAATACATTACTCATCTCGAGCGTTATGAATGATGTTAAAAATGGTTTTCACCTTGCGACCACCGAGTTATTACGTGAGGTTAGTTAAGCGCTTGGGAGAAACATACGAATATATCATTAGATATTTCGGTTTCGAGATAATTTATTATAGTACCGTTGATTTCGTGATGATTACCATTGTTAAATAAATCGCAGCAGTAACCCCGTATGTATATAAAAAGCAGAGTATCAGTTACTGGACCAATTCGATTAGTTACGCTTCGGCTGAGAGTGGGTTAACGATTTTCAATCTGCAGCATCTAAATGATTGTAATTGAACCACAAATAATGTATTTAGCATTTTTTTTAACGTTCGTAGCTGTAATTTCATATAATTTAATGTATTGCATAAAGCAATTAACGACGTATCAAGCGTACATGTACTGTTAATAGTTTAAAATTATATGAATTAGGTAGTTTTCTCGTGAATTAATTAGTATCTGTATAAGAATTTCGAATAAATTTAGATGATTTTTATTTAAATTCAATATAATCGCTCAATCATTAACGTTTTAATTTCCTCAAAAATGCTTTCTTTTCTTGATTCTCAAAGGTATGGTTTATATTTAAATTTTAATTATACTTTTTCAATCTTTATAAATAATAATCCTGTCAAATTGTCATTTATCTTGGTAGTGGAATAAAAGATGAAGTGTTGTTCGTATACATTGTCGATTTTCGTGATCCGTTATCTTATAGAAAGTGTTTTACGGTACATCATTTATAAATTATTCTGTAATTGCATTAAATTGTTGTTACTATCGTGTCGAGTGGTATCTTCGGGTCACAAAGGGCAGATTAACCGAAATTTCGAGGCCGTCGAACTAAAATTCTCAGAAAAAACTGTGTCTTTATACCGATAAGTGCTACACATATTCCGTTACTACGTAACCGAGCTGGATTGCCGCCACTTTTATCGTGCAGTCTGCGGGGAAGATCTCGGATAAAATCGGCAGACCGTTACACGTCTCGCCCAAGGGTCCGGCCTGGACAGGGTTTCGCAAAATGCGAACCCGCCATTTGTCGGACAATGGGCCACATAAAAAATGTTACCAGACAATGGGAAACGGGTCGAAGTCGTAACTCGAAACATCGGGGGGCCAGTGACCGTGTGGTCACGCGATCCGGTTCCTGGCGAATTTACGAGATCGTCAACTTGACCACCGGAAGACCTTCAGAATCCAGAGCCGATTGCAACTGGCAACTGGAAACGGCCATCCTAACCAAATATAACCTTGCAGACGAATTAAGCAATATTTGATCGGCGGAGGGAATATCCGTCGTTGCGAAAATCTCAGGAAACTGGGTATAATATAATATGATTATACGTCGATTACTAACCAGAATGGCTAATTGTTTAAATACAATGTAATGGATATCGTAATAAACTTTTAATGTTATATATTTTTCTTAATATTATTACGCATCGTGCTAATAAAAAAGCGTGCTTTTCGTTTCATACATCCTTTTAGTCTCCGTATATTTTTTTAAAAGAATAGTAAATTTAGTAATAAAATATTCATTCAAGTGGTTTCAACATTAGCTGGATTTTTTTCTTAGGGTTTGCTCTATGAACCATAATAGGTAAACATAGCAACAACTTCTTTTTTAACAAAATAGAAGATGTTGCATTGCTCATCTTTGTTATTTAATATTATAAACCGAATTATTTTCTCTTGTGGAATACGATTTTATCGTATAAAAAAAACATTGTTAACCTTTCCACTCTGATCATTTTTGGTCGAATCTCCGTTCTACTCTCTTTTATTTTATGTTACGAATATATAAAAAAAACCTTGGAAATATTGTAGTAAAGAAAATCATGTAAAATGGGTAATAATGAAAACCAAATAAATAAATTGTACAACATATTATTCATGCTTATGTATTTTGATTAAGAAAAAAAATAATACTAACGACAAGTCTAATGATGTTTTTGTTTGATATTACTGTCCAGATTTTTTTTTATCATTAAGAAATCTGTTTTACACTGTTCTGTGTTTTTTGTTCAAGTTGTCATTGAAGTTGTTTATATGTTTTTGATATCCAACTATACATATTTGCAGGTCATGTTGGAATTTTGAAGCTTTTAAGGAGAAAATGCAAATTCTTGTGAACTAAATTAGCTTTTAGTTGATAAATATCAGCATTTTGTTTACTTTTTACTCATTGGTTATTGTGAAATAAAATAATGTCTTTTTGGTCCAATTCACCGAGATGTAATAACGCGCAATATTAAAAATACACTAATATAAATATTTTTATCTGGATCTGAATTGAATTTAATGTCGGTTTTAAAGTTAATTTTTAATTTAAAAAAAACATGCTTAGTCGTTCTTGATCATCAGTCGAAGACTGTTAAAGTATTTAAGCATTGATTAAAAATACAATGAAACGATTTCCGCAACAATGTACAGTTTCCAATTAAGTTTTTATTAGAAAAAAATAAAACACATGTGCATTTTAATAATGATAATGAAAAAATCCGCTACATGCATTTTTTATTATTAAAATAAGCCATAGGTACTTGTTTGATTGAACGGTAGTTTTATGATTTTTTTACTCTTTCAAAGATACAAATGTAGTTTAATTGAAATCCTCAAGTAATACGTAAAAAAACTACAAATTCATCAAATGATCATTGGCCGATATCATAATAATTTAACATCAAGTAGGTTGATAAACAAATATTTATAAAAATCAAATTCTATTGACATAGCTAAAATATGTTTTGCCAAAAAATGTGTTTTAAATTTCACATTCGGATCATCATTAAATAAAAAAAAAATGAACGGAGCAGAAATAAATTCTAATTTTATTTCTATGGAAATAACTTCATATTACTCAATATTGGAATATGGGACGATCTATTATAGATCCTGTTATGACATCGATTCTTAAAGCATGCTTTCATTATTTACACAAAACGTCAATGTAAACTGAATACGTGATTTTGGAAAAATAGTATACTGAAGCGTTTTTTTTTTCATCTTTAAAGATATTCGATGTTAAAGTTACGGTTCACTGTTTCATATAAATAAGTCTTACATCCGTAAAGTATTTATTGCTACGTGAATAACGAATGAAACAATGATGTTATGGTGATTGAACTCTTGGCTAAGTATGAATATGGTAATGGTGATTAACAGCCGGGAACGATAAGACTTATGGTGTAATGGAACATAAAAAAACGTTCGCTCTTTTGCCGTGGTGTGATGAAGCATATCCATAACTGATCCTTATACAAAGCAAGATCGGATTAAAGCTTTATTTAATTAAAGTAAAATTCTGAATAATTGTTAAGTGTTGAATTGAATTGAATTTAAGCATTTTAATTATTTAGTAGATTATTATTATATTATAGAATCTTCTTTAAGGATTATTTCTAATTGTTGTAGTCATTTTCGATTTAATTTCGTTTGATTAATTAAATGTTAAATTCCTATGTAGTTTGTATTGTCAGATTGCACGTTGCTTTGGCTCAGTATCTAAACAAAGAAGCTCCTTGCCCTTACCAACATTTGGGTCGACGCCCATCAGGGATCTCTCACGTCAACATGGCCACAAATCATCACAGCGTTCACAGAACTTATTTTGAAACGTACACAAAACGCAATGAGCGATATATCTTGGCCGTTGATCAGACAACTAATGCACGCAACATACGTACGAATTTATCGCATTGTCGCTACCAAGTCAACATGTGTATGAAGAATCGACCGCGGTCATCGTCATCTCCGCGTGAGATTCTCGGAATTCAGTTTGAAACTGTATTAGGATTAGTAATGCACGGTATTGGACATTAATGTATGGCGATATGATTTATTGCGGATGCTGCGAGCACCAAAAACAGTTGCCAAAAGCTTCATCATCAGAAGCTGGTGCTGGCACCGGTATTATACCTGAAGTATCAAACGATTGTATGTAAATCAAAATCATATAAAATAAATTAAATACACACGAGATATGGCTCCGCATAGTAGAACAAGTTTGGCAAAATATTTTTTATCAATAAATTTAACAAATTGCAATCGTAATTTCTTAGATTTCTTCGTATTGTAATTGTTAATATTTTTTATGATAAGCTAAAATTGTTTGAAAAATCATACTTTAAATTTAATTCTGTATGATAAACTAGTGGGCATGAGAATCTTAATGGCGTAAATACAGCTTCGAATAAATAAAAACAATACAAATGTGTATATTATTATAGTAATTCAACAAAAATCTATTTCTAATATGTATCCATAAACATCGTAAATCATTTTAATAAAGGTACACAACAAATGTTTCAATATTATCATTAAAATTGGCACTAGACAAGCATTTTATTTCAGAAATCATTGAAAATATTTATTTTAATTCAAAATCTCAGTCTTGATTTAATTATTTACGAATAACTTAGATATATTTTTCTAAAGTTATAGATATGGATCATAAACCATTGCTCCACAATTTATTTATGATGAGTAAACAAAGTTCGACATTTGATTCTTATATTTAAACCGCCATTGATTGATGTACTCTGATAAAGTGTCAATAGTAGTCAATGACGTGTTGTGACAAATACGATCGATCATTTCTACTTCTTCACTTGCATCCCCATTTTCTTTCTCTTGTTGTTGAGATTAAAATAATATTTGTGTTGCTTATGCCGGAAAACCTGAAATGCATGTATGATATTCTAACCACTCAATGTTTTGTAAATTTGACATAAGCTCACATATTTCAGACATTTCACTTGTTTATAGTTCATTAGAATCTGAAAAAAATATTTCTACATCTGGTAAAATTTGAAAAAGGCTTTAAAGACCAGTAAGGTAATATAGATTCATTAAAAAAATAATCGCTTGATCAATGAGTTGATTTAAAGGATAATTAGGTGGAAAAAAATAGTATATATTTATGGAACTATGTTAAGAGAAAAAGGAAATTATAATGGAGATAAAAAAATATTAAATTTATATTATAAAAATTATTATAAGGAAGATAAAAAAAACGATGATATTGAGCTATAAATAAAAAATATTTTTATTATTCCTAACCTATGTCTTTGCTAAATTTGATGAGAATTTACCAAAGAAATATTTAATAATTCTTGTCTGATGAGATTTAAAATCGCGTGGTTGTGTAGAGATTTCTACTTTGTTAATATCGCTTAATGATTGATTAAAAGTGTACCATGTTAATCGTTTGCAATACATAGTAACATATATCGACATGTAAATATTTTCTTGAAACCTGACAATGAAAACTATTAAATCTAATTTATTATTATTCCCTCCAAGCGATACCCAGCAATGTTAATTTAATATATTGTCAATATTTATTATAATAACATTTTAGAATAAAAGCTCGTTAAATCTGCCGCCTGCAGACCGTTATTCATCGTATGTTAAAATAAAATGCGATGAAGAAAAAACTGACCAATCCGGATTGGCACAGTGCATCATGCTATGACCCATTTATTATAAATATTAAACTGATTTTTTCCTCTTGGCCGGTGTGTGTTTTTATAAAAAAAAGTAGTCTATTTTGATGTGTACAGAAAATTTTCTACATACAAAGTCGCACTGTTTCCACGTAATGACTCGTGTAATTGCACAAGGTGAGAGTCATTGACACTGGATAGACAGGAAATGCACCAGCTTGCAGAACCATATGTAGAAAGTTATTATTTACATGTCAACTGGACGGATAAGAAATTTCCGGACACATCGATCAGCAAACGAACTTTCATTAACACATTAATACGTTTTAATGATCAGTTTTCTAAAACGATCAACATGAACGATATGTAATAGAGTATGTCGAATTCATTGTAAAATCTTATGTGGACCTAATAATTAATGAAATATCGCTTAATTTTATTCGTAAATTTAATTTAATATTTAATAAAGTTATTTATATTTAATTTCTTAATGCGAATCGTTTTTTAAGCTCTTGGATAAATTGCAAATTACATTATTTACAGTTATTTCACCGGAAACGTGTTTGGCATACAGTGCAATTTACAAAAACGATATATCCATTACGTTATAATGCCATAGGTTCTATAAATTCAGATGATGCAATTTATTAGAGTGATGATGATAAATCATTAAAAAAATAACTTATTAGATAATCGATATTCTTTGCTAATAATTAACATAATATTTTTTCATGCTCTCAAAAATACAGAAATCCTTGCTGAAACGTTGGAATTCATATGAACGACGTGGGACGACGCTCATTTCATGCATAAATTAGCGTCGTCGACCTTTCAAGTCTCATTATAGCAAAAATTTATTATGATTTTTTTTATTAAAAAAATCTTTTTATAATTTAATAGCATTTTTTTGCACTTAAAATGATTGACAATCACTGAGCCTCGATCGTAGCCAAATGACAAGTTTAATTTACTCCGATAACCATCACAGCTATTATTGTTTACAATATTGAATTAATCTCGCGGTTACATCGCAAAAAGCTCGAAAATATTATTGAAAACAATAATATTCTGGCAATTTTTAATGTCAGACAACCTTCAAAATTTATTTTTATACTTTAAGTTGATAATTCGTCGAAAATTTAATTAATTAATTTTTAGTAATTATTAAAAAATATATATTCGTAACCTCGAGTTGTAAATTAATTTCAGTTTCACAATTCGATTGTCATATAAAATTGGCCAAAGCACGGCCTTGTCTTTTAGCAATGCATCGAGATGACATCAAAGTACATTCCATAATTTTAAGAACTATTTAAATGTCATCATTTATTAATCACACTTGAATGTTATATATTTAAGTCCATTAAGAAATCATCAACGTTAACGTAATTTAAATTTGAGTAATTGTATCCTTCACATGATATACTGTGACGACCAAAATCTTCCATCATGTTTATTCTAATCCGATATTATTCATCAAGTTTAATTTTTCTGATATATCGCGTCAAAATCATGATGAAACAGGGGTAAATAGTGCAAAGCAAAATAGCCTTGAACTTCGCTGAAACAACAGGTGATCTGCATCCGTTTCATACGCAGACCGGATCTAGAAATAAATGCATCGGCAAACAGGTATCCCACGGCGTGGTCTCAGTTTCTGGCAACGTTTACCGAATCTTTGTTTTCTCTCTGTCTCACCTGTTCTGGTGACCTTACTTACTACAGTCATGGTAGGGGGTATGAATGAGTCTGCAATTCTAAATCTTGCCTTTGTTTTATCGTTCGATTTCGTCTCTAATGAAGATTTCCCTTCTGGCTTCTTTCGTTCCCTCCGCACTATTGATTTATGAATGGAAAATTCTTCGATGATTCTGCTAGAATTATCTGTTTTTAGCTCGGAACACTGTGAATGAGATGTGGATTTATTGTCGCTTTGGATTGATTTCAATAGTTTCTAATATATTTACAGTACGTCGCCTGTTTGTCGTGATGCATTGGATGTGTAAAATTGTTAGACATATGAACCGAAGTAAATAGCTCTAGTAGAGATTGAAAAGACTGGGAACACTGCCGGCAATCTTCCAAGTTTCTATTATTGGACGCGTAAACTATATTGCACACATCGACCAATAGGGCGCACAGCGACAATATTTTTGGAAACAGCGAATGTACTCACAAAACACGATGTATTTCTCGATTTTTTTAAAAAATACGAAGAAACGTACCACAGATGATAAGTACTTACAATACAATTTCTAATATTTGGAAAAACCTAATTAATCTGATCTAATCTTTATTTTTGAATATATCGTTACTAGATTCTGTCGGTTATATTAATTTTAAAATATAATGGTTTTTATATGTTATCATTCATTAATAAAATATCTATTGATAGGTTTGTCACTGGACGTCATTTCACGGCAATAAAAGTCAATGTCCTTGTTCGTAATTTAGCAGGATATCTTTAGAGCCGACCGGCTGTCTATCTTTGACTTATTTAATGGTTCGTTTAAATCCCAAACATGCCGGTAGGGTAAAATAGATCAGACTCTATAAATACGGTACTGTATCTTTATAAATGCCCGATGGATCCGATGCCGAAATGAAGGCCAATCGATAATTTTAATATAAACGCTCGCAAAATTTAATACGGCAAAAATAATCTCATATTGTTGTACAATCAAGCGTTTCATGTTTATCGCGCATTTAAACAATTTACACGGAAATTATGAACGGAATAATTTTTTAAGATAAAAGGTGTTTCGTATCAGTGTTCGGTTTAACAAAAAAAATAATGATATCGTAATACCCACATTGTTTTTCACCCGTATGCTTTGATATTTTTACGATAATATTATTTGCAGCTTCTTTGTTTATTTCTTATATTTTTATATTCCATTCTATCGAGCCGGCAATGCTCGTTTGCGATTCATGTAGGTTGATTTCAGTTGTCGCTGAAATAAAATAAAATGATATCGGTTATATAACGATAAATCGGCACCGATATCAATCTGTTCTATTTTTCGTTTAGTGTTCCAAGCATAAAGACATCTAAATGTGACACAACATGCATGAAAAAGCGTCGACTCGGGGACGTCAGTTGGTGTTATAAATCATCAGAGAGGCGCTGCCTCGTCAAGGAAGTGTCTTCAGGAAGACGGACGTGTGCAATAATCGGATTATATAGGTCGGCGTAATTAAAAAAGAAAGAAAATAGCGCAACGACGCTGGAAACGATCGTTTTATGTTTTTAAAATAAAAACGTAATTTTGCCAATCTTAAAAAATGCGAATAATCTTGGAAAGTGACGAGGAAATGATGATGATGATATTCGGCGAAGCATAGAGAATTTTAACATTTTCATCGACTTCCGCGATAACGGCGAGTTATGCAATACTGATAATAATGATGATCGTGGCGTGTTTCGTTTTAAAAAAAAACGCTTAATTAAACATTTGAATTTCAAACATAACACAGAGTAAACACCGAAAAAATGCTATTAACATTGCATTTTATTCCACGTTTAAAATGCTAACCGCGTTTAATGCACACATATTAACTTTCACTATCAGATGTATTATTGTATGTTACATACATGACTGTGGTATTGTTTTAATGAGTCATTCATTAGCGGTGTTGAACGGAGCGATGCAGAAAAAAATTATTGTTGTGAAACTTATATCTTTTTAGGTCAGATCTATTTTTCATGTTGCTTATAGTTTGAGTGCAGTATATTTACTTATTTTACAGGCTAGAAACATATTTTTTGTTTATAGAAAATGGAAAGATGAATTGCTCTTCGGTGTTAGAAAAATAGTTATATATTTTTAAAATATCAACAGCATATGCAGACGCAGACACATTTATAGAATGATTATAATGAATGATCTGCACGGAGTGTAAAAAATTACGTTGACGGTTAATTTATAACTATTAATTATTCGCGTACGCGGCGAGATCGGCTAATTGCATGTTATTGATTCCGTTTAATAATAATGCGTGCGAAATTTATATTTCCAAATAACATTCATATCGAATTAATTAATGATGGGTTGAGTAATAGACGTTGCGGAAAATTCATGGCCGTCCTGCGCGATGTGTTACGGCCACATGCCGTAACCGCGGGAAAATATATAAAAAAGCTCCTCACTGATATATGTCACCTGTCGACGCTCACGTGCGATTCGGTTCAGAGCGATGTATTTTTGAGATTAGAAATGATTCTGCTTTTCATTATTAATACGCGTGTAAATGTGTATGTTCCCGTTGTGTCGGTGTCTAAGCTTAGTCTCGATTTAATAATAAAGCTCCAGCGGTTTTAGATCATTTTACTTTTAGCGCTTTACAACGTTGTACTCTCGTCGTGAGCTACGTACTCCGTTACATTCCGTTATCATGTTTTATTACAAGATCAATTACTAATATATAATAATATGATTACTCCACCAGATGTTTTACATACAAAAACCATGCAAACATGTATGATTTATTATTGAATTTTTCTAATTGTAATAAAAGATAAATAGAAGGGCGAAAATTTGTTTTATTAGATAATTACTATAACTATGTATGATCAGTAAAACTAAATTGAAAATATTCAGTTTTGTAAAAACGAGTAATTTGATGAATACATGTACAACTCTGTGGTTAATAATAGTAGATATTTGATGCATACTATTATAATTGTAATAATACATAATTTGTCATTGTTGATTAGTCAATTTAAAAAAAATGTCTCACTGTTGGAATTTTACATACCATTGTTAAGGCGGATTGGCATGATTTCAGTATTTTTTCATATAAATCATGTCATCATTGTTATTTAATTTTTATACATAATACATCAGACATTCAAATTTTAATTATATGCATGCATGTATGTGTAAAAATATTTTTCATGACGTATTGGTAAAATATTTTTTTTTTTTTAGGTAAGATGGAACAGACGAATACAGATAAAATGATAAGCACCAATGAAAATAATTCAGGTAACAAATATCTATATGATTTTAAATACGTTCAATTCAAAACTATGGGTAGTTAACGTTATAATTATCAGATATTTTATTTGACTATGGGAATAATTTGAAAAATGCAATAACGATTATTAAAAAAATATTTAAATTAACACGCAAATACATGAAAAAGAGCGGAATAGGTTATTCTATACAAAAATGAAATAATTGCATTAATTAAAATAAATTCATATTGAATCTTTAGATATAAAGTCAGCCCTCCTATAGCGCTTCCTCTAAATCGCTGCTTTTTACAAAAATTCCTTGTCAACCAAAGAGCATTGACCCTTTTTTCGCTCGGCAATGTAATATAGATTTACGATATATTTAAATTTACAGGAAACGTTATAGGAAGGTTGACTGTAATATAAATATTAAAAATAAAAGACAATATCAGTTCTTTTCTTCTTTCTTATTTGTAAAATTCATCATCAATGCTTTCAGTTTTATTAATGTTAATGTTATATTTGTTGGCCGTACAAAAAAAGAAATAATTTGTACCTACCATTTTTTAGTTTTCAAAAACTCATTGAAATAGTAAATAAAAAATAGCAAATCTACTAGCTATTTTTTTGTTCTGGATATAAATGCCTCTTTTATTATTTTCTTCCAAATGAGATCTATTTAATCGGCATTATAATTATGTTTAAAACAACAATAAGAGGTATTTTTAAATTATCTAAGGCACATATTGAGGTATATTCTTTAATATTAGTTAAAATTTAGAGAAAGACACGTGTATAATAATATTATAAGACTCCTTATCTCGGAAAATGTCCGCATAGTACTATATTTCTTTGCCAAAACAGAAACGTTGTAAATCAATTAATAATTATTTTTGTAATGAATTTTGTAGGCGCTCTTCAATAATTTATAGTATACACCTGATTTTATATATACACGGTTTATAAATCATGTAAAAATACATGTGGACATATTGATTCATTAGTCCAATATTAAAAATGTAAAAGAACACTAAAAATGATTCATAATATGCGTGCTGACTTCCGATTTTTCTTTAAACGGAACAAATCTTCGTTGACTTACGTTCGATATTTTTAATATTATTCTACGTTTATGATTTGAGAGGTGGGGAACGTTGAACAAGGGGTCTGATGGAAGAAAATTCTTCTTTTATCTTTTTATTAGTTTTTTTAATGATTTTATCGAAAGAACATTTTAATATAAATGCTTTATATCTTCGGGATTAATCTTCAAACCTTTCATTATTTATGGAATCTACCAAATTAATGATAAAAAAAAAATTTAAGATATCACTTTATTTATTTATTCTTTTCATAGTGAAATGGTTGAATATTATTAAGAAATATTCGCATATATTAAGTAAATAGGGTAAAAACAACCCGGAATTAAAGCATAAAAAGAGATGTACAATGTATTCAGGGTTTTCTTTAATTTTCAATAACGTTGCAACGCTTAGAATAGTGCAATTATTAATAAGGTTCATAAATTATTGATAATTTATGTCGGACTGTTGGGCAAATGCGGAATTCATCGGAAAATTGGCAATTGCTCATTGAACACTTCCCGCATTCGAAAATCATTATAAATTTTAAATGCATTTATTATTGGACACCAGTCCGCAGATGGCCTTGGTAGGATCCATTTATATCGTATGGACGTTTATAAATTATAAATCCAGTACGCACACACTGACAGTATCAATTTTGAGTTTGTATCTGGGATCTCAAGGACCCGCACAGTTTTGGCGACCGGTCGGGGTACGTGGGGGCCTTGTCGTATCAGCACCTTTGTTTACGTTTAATACAATTTCACGTCGGCTTTTTATAATATGACGTGTGGGCAAAGTGGCAACGCTTATAAAATATATTCCGGGATATTTCTGGTTTTGTCAGAGTCAGTGTGGTAGCCGTCCAGAAGAAGTGGTGTGCCCGCGGGAGAGTCCACCGCCGCTTAGTAGCCGATCCGCGTCCACGGCGTCCACAGGACTCAACCCGCTTCGCTCGCCATGGATGCCAAGGACTCGTCTGATCGCGATTGTGATTGAGGATCCTGATGGCCACGCCCCCGTGTGTCCGTGTCTCCCTTTCTCTGTGCATATGTGTGTGCGATTAACAAATATTGTTGAATTGTTGAATACCCATCTCTATCTCTGGACAAGATGACGGAATTCTTCGGATCATGGAGTTCGTCCAAGAAAATTGTGAGTATTTCAACATTGAAGGTTGAAATTTTCCAATCTCGAATGTTTAAAACAATTAATAAATGTTTGGAAAATCTATAAATATAAAAATATATTGTTAAATAAAATATTAAAATAATTAAAATCAATAAGTAAGTAATCTCAAATTAATATATGTTCAATTTAGGCTTATCTTACAGAATCAATTGTATCACGTAATTTCTATATTAACATTTTTTCATACTGATCATTGTAGTGGTTTTTTTTTTAGAAAATATTTTTCTATTATTATTATTACTATTTATTGCCAAATTATTTTATTAAAAAATATGATATACTTACGTTTTTATTCACCGCTGTAATCTCCGTTACAATCCAAAAATAATGAGATGACAGGATGACGTGCCGTCCCAAATAACAAAGACGGGCTACACTCTCTGAAAATTATATTTTTTTTTCGAAAATACGGGCGAACTTGTCATGTATATTTTGAAAAACGTTAATTCATTTTATAAACTTGTGCAATACGAAGAGTAGGGAAACCCGCCTATATCGTGTATGAGAGGATTTGGCCTTATTTCTCAACTCGGTCTCAGTGTGGGTCGGTGAATAATATCCACGGATTATATTAAAGAACCGAGTATCATATTTTAAGTTCAATTCGAACGACACAGAACGGCTTTGGTATCCGTTAGCGTTCGCCGGCAATGCACTGTTTTGGGTCAATGAATGCATTTCTTTAAGTACAAACAAAACTTCTTGTCCAAGTTGTTGAACCGTATCTAATTTTAAAGATCGATAGAATCTCTCGCGCTTGTTTATATCTAGGAGTCTCTGGATAGCATCTCTGGACTTGCAAACCGTTTAAATATACACGTCTTAGTTGCTCTATAATGCGTACAGTATCGCAATTAAAATGCAAATCAAAAGGCACTCGATCTTCATTCTCACTGTGGAACAATTGAAATGAAAATATTCTCAAAGCATTTAACTTGGTGAATTAAAATGAATTCTCCTTTATTCTTTTACGATAACAAAGAGTCGTTTTGAACCATGAACGGCGAGCATAATTCGAGTTTTTGTATGCGTTAAATTTTGAACAAGCACCGATTGAACAATTTCCGCCAAGATTCTCATAGAAAATCACGTGTCCAACCATGCAGTTGGCATAACTATTTTATCCGCAATTACAATGTTTTATTCATCCGACATTTTATTGGCCACTTGACGTATAATAGTCCAATTTATGTCATTGTGCGTCCACTGTCATCATACAATAAGTAGACTGACGTAACTTTAGTCAATCGGACTATGTATGAAACGGTAGCACAATCGATCTCGTAATTGACATTTTAAATGAAATCCTTTATTCATATCGGAACTGACGACAGGTAAACTAAAAATCAATCAAATCTTTGATCGTATTAGGTAGTCCCGATTGAAAAAGGCGTATCTAAACGAAAGAGTTAAATCGACAAAAAATGTCTTCATTACATTGATATAATATATTCTTCCTATGTAGAAATAAACTTCTTCTATTTAATACATTTTTTATGCCATCGTAATAAATTTTACTAGGTTTAGAAGCAACATATTCTTCGATACCGTTTTTCACATCGTTCAGAGATCGAACTTTTTCTGCTAAATAACGTTATGTATGAATGGAAACAATTGATAATCTCTAATAATTATTTTTAATCATCTTCAATGTATGGGGTTGGGCGTTGTCATATTGCAATAAAATTGATTTTCGATTAAATAAACCAGATCTTATTGCTGCATTCAAATGTTCTAGCTAGACATATTCACTAGTAATTATTTAACCCTAAGAAAGAACTACGTGATAAATTATACCTTTTATATAGCAAAAGCATTTTTTTTACTGTTGATCTCAGTTGAGGAGTTAGTTTGATAACTGCCTCCTTTGCAGTAGGGCGCCTGTGCTACGTTATATATGATTCAATGTGAGTTTTTTAAATTATAGTTAATTTTAATAAATGATTGTTTTATATTTTAAAATTTTTACCTTAATTATATGGCGCCTGTGTGCGCCGCACAATTCGACAAAACTGGATGGCGCGCCCCTGCTCCTTGGAAAACCAATGTCATTGGTTCGAGTACCCACTTTTCATCTCCAGTTACCAAAAAGTGTAAAAACAGAGTTTTTGTTTCTTTTTCGATTAATATTTCACATGCGACATTTCACATTCTTTGGTCTCGCACGTCACGTTAAATGTTTTTTTACGAAAATAACGTTCTCTAGATGTCATCTGATGTATAGAACACAAAACATGTCTTGTATGACCAAAGGTTAGAATACAACTACAAAGATAGTTCAAAAAGATCAAGGAAAATACGCCTTTTTCGACCGGACAACCTAATATTAACGGATTATGATTTTTAAAGTTAGTATAATAAAATTAATCACGTGTAATAAAATTTGATGATGTATTAGGCAACTGTCTAGTCAGATTTGCCATTAATTCAATTAGTTTCAGTTCCATTAAAAAAAGGTAATTTGATTGATGCTAGCAATATGGCGTGGTTAAATTATTGTAATTTCAGTTCGAATGCAATTATTTTTTATTGTAATTTTATCGCTAATTCGAAATCAATTATTTATGATCAAATTAACGTATTTTCGGTTAATTAGCTAGTATATGGCATTTGCTCAAATTAAATATAATCTCAATAGGAAATAATCATTGTTCAACTCGGATAGTTTCATAAATTACATTACACAAATGGATGTAACACGCTTTCATGATTGCTTCACCTAACAGGACGAAACCTGTTTCTTGTCGTGTGTTTTATATAATAAAAAGTAAATAATATTGATTTATTAATAAATTGCATGTGTTCATATTTGCTTAAAGTATGAAAATATGACATATCATTCATATCTTGTCATCAGAACGTCGACAGCTATCATTTCTTATTTATTTTATACTGATTTTCGTGTTTATGTATATGAAATAGTACAATTTTAAGATTTTTCTGTCTAAATATAAACATAAATATATTTTTTATATGCGTAAAACCATCTCGATAATCAATCAAATCGTGACAATTTATGTTCATGGATGTGCAACTAATTTACGATTGCCACTAGTGGTCAAACATTTTCATTTTTATTATGAATTTTATGGCTCATTTACTATATTTTTTCGTTCCTCAGGGGACCTTCAGCTATTTTTATTCTTAACATATTCATCCACTGACTTATAGATTCATAAAATCTTGACCTTTATTACTTCGTATAAAAATAATTTCAAACTACGTATTTTAATTTTACGTGTTGAAATGAATTGGTTAATATAATTTCTGAGGTCAATAGCATTCGCCTTGCCTGCAATAGTGCTGTTGAAATCGATTTAATAAAGATCAAAGGAATAATCTAAGGTTTCTGTGCATTATCAATAATTATTCATGTATAGTTTTAAAGAAAATTTAAATATCTGATTTTAATAGATTTTCAATATATTCAGGTGATCTTGTCTAATGCAATAATTATTCATAACATCGGGTGAGTAAATCCCCCTCCCTTCCTCCAAACCGGTAGTGAGGCTTCTCAAAGAAAACCTTACAACTGCTTCTTACTTAAAGACATAATTTCATTTCACTTTCTATATCGAATAACGTAAATTATGTGTGAAAATAATTTGTTTTCTTATCTCAATTTGAATGAAATTATTTTATATTCAAATCAAACGTGTTCATCTTTGCAAAAAGATAAAAGCAATATAAAATGTTTAATGATCTTATGTGGAATGCTTTATTTCAAAATTCGATATTTTTTTTTGTTTATCTGATTTTTTATAAAATCATTATTATGATTCTTTGCCTTGCCGAATCATTCATCCTCATCGTAGATGATGATTTATCAGTAAATGTGATGACGTGAATGCATCAACCATATGCTGGAATGATTTTTATTATTTTTCAGCGAATACATACAAATCACACGGTACTTTTACTTTTTTCGACTTTAATTGATATAATAATGATTATTGTATTCTACAAATTTAATCAAAATAATCAATTCTTTTTAAACCGCGTAGGTTTTATATAACACGGAAAGAAAAAAGAACAGATAGTATATTTTTACACGAATTATTTATTCTAACACTATTCTCAGAAACAAAATATGAATTTATATGTATTTTAAATTTCGCGCGTTGTTACATCCCAGTGTTCCTCGATTTACGATTACGATCCCAACCAGGAACAAGCTTTTAAATTCGAACGGGACCTGTAAAATTGTATGACTGGATAACATAAAAGTCGATAATAGCTTTTCTAACAATGAAAAATTCAACAAACCATGACAGTAACAATGAGCTTTATTGGATTTTAACACATTAAATGTGTCGTTAGTATTATTTTTTTATGTATGAATAATAATTTGTATAATTTATTTTTGGGGTGTTCATTTTTTCCACGATTTTCTATACTGTAAAATATAAAATAACATGTTTTATTTAATTTATGGAACCAATCTTAATTTTTTCTATGAATTCTTAATTCTTCTCAGTTTTTAATGGAACGTATCTACGAGTAAAAAAATAAATTATTGTATTTTTAATATCTCTTCTAATTCTTTCTCGACAGTTTTTTTTACTATTTTACACTCTTAGACCCTCCAAATTCAGGAGGAGTATGTAGTGTCGATTATATTTGGATTCAATATCATATAGATTCATTTCGATCTTTTATATAATATTTTAAGATCGTAAATCATTTGAAGCTTGGCTTTTGATATCCTGCTTTCAAAAAATGGAATGATAGCAATTTCATACAAAAAAAAAAAAACAATTAAACAAGTTCTCTTGGTTTAATCTATTTTTTTATCTTAGTCCTTTAGCGGGTTATCTCATTATAATAAGCACTCTTAATTGTTGAACTTCTTTCCTAATTATATTTCAATACTTGCCCTACGTTTCAAAAAAAATCTAGATTTAATCATCGCGAAGGTAGTCATTTGACGATAAATATTCTTCCTTGACGAAGAAGTTAATATAGTGGTGTATTCGAAGGCTCAGTTCGAATTATTTTTTTACGACAGACTACGAAAGGTAGCCCGATGGGCTGTTTTTAGATGGACAAATTGTATTCAAAACAATTTATAAGAATTATGTATTTGTATTTGTTAAATGTCTTCCTTTTCTTGGACTGCAATTCACTGGGGAAATTAGTAATTAAGTGGATTTTTCAAACATCGACTTAATTATTCATTGGATATTTTGATATTACACCGAAGCTTCCTATAGCACCGGGGATACGGACCACGCTATAGAAACTCTCCAGAAGACTAGGCAACAAAATCAACAAATCTAAGATTTTTCCACATATTAATTGATGTTATTATATTTTTAGTTCGTTCACGCGTATGTGCTATATTTTGTTATCAACAAAATAAATGCTATTTTGAAATGACCTTTATTTGGCGCGACAATATATTACATATTTACGAAATGTGTAATTTGATCTTAAAAATTTAGCGTTTTGTAGAAAACTATCTTGGAAGGAATCACTATAGGAGGTACTGTCGCACACGCCGCTATAGCAGGGAGCGCTATAGGAAAGTTGACTGTATAATATTGAAACTAGAGAATGTATATAATTATTAAAATATATTGAAGGTGTTTACTTTATAAGCTTTATTCATAAAACCTTTAAAACCTAAAAAAAATATTTAAATAAAATATTTTAATATGCGATAATGTTACATTGAATTATTATGACTATTAATTTTTATTTGATTTTTTAAACATTCAAGTGCAAATCCAGTCAGTCGCCTCTTCCTCTAGTCCGCCTACGTGAACGTAAATTGGATGCATGCAAACATAAATTTACAAATCTTCACGTACATTCTAAGCTTCGGTTGGAGTATTAATATATGCATATGGGTTATATTATTTTATTTTTTTCATATCTGCATTGGTTAGTCTACACGTTTCTCTCGTAAACAGACTGCACAACCAAACATCTTTCAAATTTTCAAACATCTGGCAGTGCTGGACATTTTCTCGAAATAAACCGAGCAACATCTAGACATTGTCATTATTGGTCAGCAAATATTGCGACATAATTTTTGGCATAATGCGTTTAAGACGAATTGAATGTCATATTGTCTAATTTGCACACGAATAATTAATATGAAATATTTACGTGCCATTAAAGCATTGTATGACTCAAATTTTGATTATTTAAATCTGTGTTCATAATCATTTACGAATTTATTGGCATTCGTTGTCTTCTGTGTTATTTTCTCGACTTTTTCGCGACATTTTTTTCTTATAATTCTGTCAACACTATAAGTTGTGTATTTAACTATTGTATTTATTGCAAGTGGAACAGCGATAAATTGTTTAAATGGACACAATTACAAGCCAATTATATTTTCTTGTAAGCAATGGCTGCTCTAAATACTTCTTTGTTTCAATCCAAAAACATTACTTTTCTCCATGCATTTTTTTAAAAATATACGCACTTAATTAATACGCCACATTTAAACGGATCGTCGGTTTTATTGTCGCTTCTATATTCTAATTTTCTAAATATACGCAAACCATTTTGTAGAACTTGGCATGTGAATTTGTTGGTAATAAACTGATCTGCGTATACAAATTTTCATAAATATCCAAATGTCAAAATGTGACCCGAATGCGAAGAAATTTGTCTGATGTGTATTTTTTTCAAATCCGCAAATGTCAGTAGTGCCGTTTTATGAATTAGTATATTTATACTGACCTTTAATTTATCATGTCGAGAAATATTAGCTGGTCGTGAAATCTCCAACGAAGTTGTCCAGTCTAGCTAAAGGCCATTGACACGACATGACCAAAGCCTCTGAATGCGCTTTGTTTTTTATTCACATATTTTTTAAGTGCTCTCTCGATAAAATGTTAATTCGCAAAAATATATGTATTCAACGAAGCGTGTATAGTGAAATCGTAATTTGCACCTGTCCATGATGTCATTGATTTTTTGGCGACACTGTTATTAATTCGTTTTTTTTTCTTAATTGGATGCAAGTCAAATTTTATTTTATCTGACTTCTAATGTTTTATCACCGATGATTCATAATCTTGGAGGATGATCATGTTGTTTTTAATAACACCATTAAGATAGCATCTCATAACGTTCATTAATTGACTTTGTATTTTATCTGATCAATTAAATAGTAAGATCTGAATTTGATTTAAAAATCAATGTTTTCTTTGAAAAAAATGTTTTTAAGCGCAATGTGCATACTTTGGTTTTCAGATTTATACTGAAGCTCAAAGATTGAGAGTTTTTTGTTTGCTTTATGTATTTGTTTTCTTTTTCACAACGACCTTGGCCGTGTCCGTATTTTCAGAAACTGTTTTATTTTGGCTCGTTGCCGATAAAGTTACATATTTTCCATAATTTTTTGCATTGTCTGTCAAAAAAATAATGAATTTAAGCGTTCGACAGGGTTAAGTAATATTAAATAGAGATCGTTGTCGGCGATGTAAATGTTTTTTTTGTTTGTCCTGCTGCTTTCTTCTAGTCGAGTTTTGCGCGAAACGATTTCACACTCGAATGAAAGTAAAATTGTTTTATTTTTTGAAAGTCTAATTTCCTAAAAAAAGCGTGAATGATGAACAAGATGTGATCGAGGTCATCGGTTTTATTAATAATTTTGATTAAGGTAATATTTTTTGTGGTAACGAATAAAAGAAATGTAAATAAATTAATAACATTTCATTTTTCATTCCGTATTTTTTTTATACATCTTTTACGTAGCTTGTCAAAATTATCCTAATCAGATTTTATCAATTTCCGCATTGTTACTATCAGACAATTTGAATGGACATTGAATATATATTTTATTAAATTGTTGAATTTTGTAAAGAGCTAACTAACAATCTCAATACCATCTTTTTATAATTTTGGAAATATATGCGGTCAGATCTCGACGATCATTCGCACTTACGACAAAAAGAAAACCATTTTTGTCAAATATTGTATAACCCGAAATACGTCAAAATATGGCACAAAAAACTTGAGGCAGTCGATTACCTCTTCTTAATTCATCCTTAATATTTTTGAAAAAAAAATAATAGCAGCATGTGGTTTATTGCCTTCTAATACCATAAGAATTATATAGCGGATGTGTCAAGGGGTCAGCACCCCCTTGACACATCCGCTATATATATCTAATTTGTATTTTAATAAATATAAGGAAGTAAAAGAGACAGCCACTTTTATTGTACAATTTGTTAAAAAAATTTAATCTAGAAATTTACAATGAAGACGTTATTTAACTTTTGGAAAATAATGTTGAGGAACTCATAAAACAAGACTTGACAGAGAATGAGGAAGAACGAGTCATAAAAAAAGGAGTAGAAAGAACTTGATAATCTCGAAAAACTACCAAAAAATATCTAAAAGACATGACTATTATTTATATTTTTTTGTATGATTTTCGACTTACGACGAAGGTAGCGGAACGAAATCCCGTCGTAAGTTGAGAGATGAGACTGCATAGGACAGGGATGAGCAACCATTTTTTACAACGGGCCAGCTACAAATTTAAAATCTTGTGCGCATGGAAGAAACTTATGATAATACAGACACTGAATGATGAACTTAAATTATCACTTTATTACCAAAAACCAAGTATAAAAGAATACAGAAATACTATTAAAAAATGTCGAACGATATACAATCAGCCCTCTTATTACGTTTCCTTTAAATTGCTTCTTACTACAAAATACTAATATTTTCGAGGTCAAATTACATATTTCGTAAATATATGTTGACATGGCATTTTGTAGAAAATTTTGATTGAGAGGAAACGTTATAGGAGGGCTCACTGTAAGTGGAAATATATTATAATTATGTCTAGGGTGCAGTGAGGCTGCGGGATAAGGCTAAGGTACAATGAGACTGTAGGAATTTTTAAAAGTCAAAATATAAAATCTCTGAAGGGCCCCCCAAGAAAGTGTTGCGGGCCGCGGTTTGCTCACCCCTGGTATAGGATGTACAAGGGTTGATGACAACAACAAAATATTCAGATCTTTTGTGTGCGGGCTGTAATAAAAATTGTGTAGGAGATTGAAAAGGTCAAGGGAGGATTGCTAAGCATCTAAATATCAAAAAATACGTTACAGAAATGCTGCATAGATTAAGAAAAGCGTCTATGATCTAAATGAGAAAATTTTGCATATTTTTTTATCAAGCTTAATATATTTCATCACGAAAATATATTTATTTATTTTTTTGAGTCGTGAAGCGATTACATATTATTATATTTTTTTTTATATATTACGATATTAATCCACTTTCCCTCATTTCTGAGGATCGTGACCATGTGCATGATTCCCCTTATGAAGGACCTTGGACATGGTTTTCATGGGAATATATAGTGCAGTGGTTTCCCGTTGCCTTCTGCACCGCAGTGGTTTTTAGTACTAAAGAGCGCTGCTGCCCGCTTCCCAGCTTATATTTTTGACAATTTTTTTTTTTTTTTGTGAAATGAGGTCGTCAGCCTTCATCCTACCCCTCTGTTGACCAGCGTCACTCAGAAGTATTCTCAGAAAATATAAATAGTATAGTAAAATATCAATAGTTAAAACCTTGATTAAACTATAACTGTTAGATGTCGGGTCATATGCTGAGATTTTTTTTCTGGTACGTATTAATAAACCTAAAAAGATCTGAATATACTCTTTTATCTTTTTTCGCTCAGTATAGTAATAGTTTTTTTAGCAAAAAACTTGAATAATTAAAGAAAATAGTGTTTTTTATTAATCTGATATCAGATCAAACCATATAGATGCTTCTTATTCATTTTCCCATTGAATATCTGTTTTAATAAATTTGTAAAAAAATATAATGAGAGTACTCATAGATTCGACTAAAAGTGGACAGAGTGGAAAGAGTTAATAATGCATATTGAAAACACAGAATTAGATTGAATCGAACCCAGCATTCCATAATTAAATATTCTGTATATGCGGCAGAACAGAGAGAACGTGTGATCAGCATTTCAAGCTTTACCCAGGACTAGAATATCCATTACGTAATAATTTTATGAGTATTCTCGTTCATTGTTCAGACAATGCTTAATGGTTCAACATGAGTACAATCACATTAGTTATGATGCATTTTATTCGTGCTATGATATGGTATCATGTTTTCATCATCGCCATAGCCGAGGAGTGTTTTTCCTGCTGGAAGACGCCCGAGCCGGGGATTACCGGAAGATGCAACGCGAGATTGTCCTACGGTGGTGGCTGATCCGCAACACTTGCGCCACCTTCAGGTCTCGGCAGATGCACTAGGTCAAGTGCGGCACCAGGCGGTAAGGCCAGTGGCCGAACTATAAATAATGCGGTGGCGAGCACTGATCGCCAATTATAGCCACTTGGGATGCTGCCAGCGAGGGGCGCCACCTGCCCCTCTCCCCGCACACACACACCCAAACCCTCGCTTCTGAAGCACACGTGCAGCCCTCGGCACCCTAGCTTTGAAAAATGAAACATCCCCTTGCATATTAAACTCATTGGTTGTCGAACACATTACAATTGCTTCGTTAAATCCAACATACGGCATATGTATCTTCTCATTTTTCTTCACAAACGTAATGGATTAGGATATGTATTAAAATAATGTTCAGTATGTAATGTATGATAACCTACGGTGTAACAAACAGTATGTGAATGTGAATAATCCACCTGTATCGACGATTGAAATCATCGGAAATCATCGATTCCGAGCGTTTCGCTATTTTCTGGCAGAAATAGCCTCACTCCGCCATACAAAAAAATCAACTGAATACTCAAAATAGAGTAAAGTTCGAGGTCAATCATCTTCGAACTATTTTTTCGTGCAAATTGCATATAAACACCGAAGAAACAATTCGATCGAAATAGACAATCTGTACACACATTCCAAATGCTATATTTCGAATGAACATAAACAAATATGTTTTTCAAAAGAGTCGTATGTTTATTAGAAAAACTGACGCCAAAAAACTGATGCCATTTTGTACTTCGGCATCCTTAATTCTCGCTCGTTTTTAAAATATGCCATATTTCTATAACACGTGCTGACACAAATTTGATAAATCGTGTCCTCTATCGTCTCTGGTTTAAAATCCGACAGTGGGCATCAACAGTTTTTTTTCCACATTTTTTGCACGGTTCCGCCAGAACAAATCGTATTAAATTATTAACGTGTCCACCAAGTCAAATATGATACATACACATACAGACGCGAGTGCGATTTCAGAAAATCTGAATACTTGCCAAATTTCATTTCCCGGTTCAAATCTGCGATTGCTCTTCCACGAACACCGCCTTTTTATCATCCAGCCGAATCAAAGAGTTTCCCCGATGATCAGAATGGATCTTACATAATGCATAAGATCCATTATATAACTACATTCTTTTTTATATAAAATTATCGAACTTGAAATTTTATACATAAATCCGGCACTGTTGTGCGTCAATATTAACTCGGAACTATCGTTACGATATATCTATACTAAATTCCAAGAAATCGACTTTTGTAGCATTTTCGCAAACACCTGCCGTAAATAAATTGCTTATATTTCGCACCAAATATTGACAATATTGGTGTATATTGCAAATTTTATCGGGAATTGGTATAATATTATTATTGATTTCATTAGTGTAGTACCAAAGAGAATAAGACAATTTTTATGAGATTATATTAAATTTAAGTTAATTGTGATGCCAGCGAAGAATGTTAAAGATTCCATGGACGGGCATATATTCTTGACACCGTATAAAATCGTATTAGTACTTTGGACACATCCCTCGTGGACCAAAGTATCATTTTCTGTAGGCCAACGTGGAGGGAAAAGTGTAAGGTGAAGGTTGGGAAGAAAGAAGCTATCGTGGTTCCGCAACATTCACAACTGGGCCAGGTGTGAGCTTCAGAATTGTTACAGTTCGCGAAAAATAGACACATATTTGGAGAAAAGACAAAGACACGTAGATCGCCCACGACCGAACACGAATAAGGCACGTGACGAAGAAGAAAGTGTCTAAGCCAGATACAATAAATCTTACTTTTTATCCGAGATTGAACGTTACCAACGCAAAAAAATCTTTGTCGATGTTTGTGAAAAAGAATTCACTGTGAAAAGATATCAGTTTAGGTTCCAGAGATTTTATTAGAGTGAAAGAAATTTAAAAGAGACCTATACATCAGAATGATCTTCAAAATTCGACCATAATTAGTTGAATATCCCAGTGTAATCAGATTCTTGGTAAAACATCGAAGAATTATCATAGAAGCTTGCATCTCCATAGTCCACAGTGCAAGAGCATTATAAACTTACTGAAGAAAAATGAACTGTATGTGTAATTCTTTTGCACAACAACTCATGGTCTCAAAACAAGGATGACCCGTTAAAAATTAGTAAATGAATTTTAGGTTCTTTTATATCATCCGTACTCATCAGATCTTGGTATTCCGTAAAATTAAAAAACAATAATCTGAACAATTGGGAAAATCAACTTTATAGGGATTTTAGCAAGTTTTCCCAATAAAAAGATCGTTTTTCTTTCAGAATAACGGCCAAGAACTATACATATGTCATTACAGGAATTATATTTTGGAATAACATGAAAAAAATATTTAAATATAGTTTAAAAATCAATTTGGATTTAAAGTATCTCCAGTGGCGGCTCGTAGATAAAATATTTAGAGGTGCTGCTGAAGATTATAAATTTAAAAAAGTGTATTTCAAAAATGACGGTGTACACAACACAGCGCTTAGCAACGAGAACCTCCCTCCCCACCTCATTGCCGCCCCGTATCCCTCCAATACACGACGCTGGTAGCGCGGACGAGCAGACTAGCGCTCTTGCTCTACACCGCGCGTCGTAACACTAAATATAATTTAATTCATATTTTCATATACATATATATATATATATATATATATATATATATATATATATATATATATATATATATATATATATATAATCAATATATATATTAATATAAAAAAAAAAATTTCCTCAATTTGCTTGGGGGTGCTGCAACTCCGCATTTTTATATAATTCGTAAATAATTATTCCATATGAAAATTTCACACAAACATATCTAATCTACGTAGTACGCACAATAGAAAATGATCCATATGCTCGTATGAATGTAAATGATCTTAAAGAATAAAGCCGTTTTATTGTTCGTTTTGTACAGTAGATGATAAATCGTGACTTTAGAACGAGGTATTGTTGAATATTTCGTATACTGTTTGATAAACTCTGAATTGTTCAACAGCCCGAAAAACGCATTTCAATGACGCAATCTTATAAATATTCATACGGCACAACTTTAGCAGAAGACATGTTTCATTATGCGCGAGTATGTTGGCCAGTGTTTCTTAAACATATACATTCAACTCTAGCAGCGTTTATTCGTTTATTGCTGGATATGTCGGTTCGGTTTTTTTTTCGCGTTAAAGAAAAGGAATTTGTCGTTTATAAACAGAAAAAAATACGTATTTCTTTTACATTTCATAAAATGTTTTTTTACTTTACTACAAATACACAATGGGATTTAAATATGTATTGTTTTGGACTAATCCAAATGGGTTGTATACCCGCAAATTCTTAGAATGATGTTATCTATTCAATAAAGTAAAATAAAAATAAAGTTTTGCCGATTAAAAGTAATAATAATAAGCTAACCATTTACGCTCGAAGATAAGGCATCCGCAAATAAAGAAAAATGTTATCTCTTCTATGTATGGAATAACGGAATTCTACAACACTTTTTTTTATAATAAATTGCATTTATAATTCCCTTTGACTGGCACCACCATATCATAACTTAACCGATCCATCACAACGGGAAGAAAGTAACCGCGTCGTTCGAAGGGGGTTTATTTATAATGGAAAATAGAGCCCAAGCATTTCAAGTAAAGATATTGATGAATTCTCCACTTAAAAATATGGATTATAGGAAATTTTGGAATTTTTCTACTAATCAATATGACGCGTAAATGACACACTCTCGCCAAATTCTCGCGGTAAGCGTCACTAGCATACGTTTCATTCGCACTTCGCACATCGTACCGGATGCGAGCGAGAAAAAACATCGCGCCAGTGAATATTATTGTTTTTTTCGTAATTGCGGACAATAGGGGTCAATGATTATTTATAATATTTATTCTTTAGACTTTTTTAGACAAATAAAAAAAGTTTGTGATATCTAGGATTTATATTAAAAGAGTTATTCGAGAAAAATCAAATACTTGGGGTCCCAAATAGACCCCATCGGCACGACTTGGCTCACGCTTATAGCATATTTCAAATATCGACTCTCATCTATAGTTATTATACAGAATAATCTATAACAATATCAAACCATCTTCATATAAATCTCACTATTAGTGTCGTATCTTCAAGATCGCAATGTTCGCTGACCCACTGCTCTGATTTTGCTTTCGCTAGACCAATCAGTCTATCCACACAAGAAGAATATTTAGGTTTAGATCGATTTATTCCGCTAGCTCTATTCTATTTATTTTTTTTCTTTTTATATTAGTTTATCGCATTTTGTCATCACAAAAATTCGTGACTTTGCATATGACTCCGTTCGTTTCTAGATCCATAACCTGGATCATTTGCATTTAACACGGTGATAAGTCGTACGAAACGTGCTTCTTTTCTTTATTGTTGACAATAAATTGTGGAAAACCTGCTTAACAAGTTATTCACGTATAATAATTGCATGTGGGTGTTCATACACACATCTAATAATCAAACAATATGTGTATGTATGTGCGTATGGAGAGAAGCGCATGGTCATAGAATATAATGTCGTCAATTGATGAGATATCTAATGATAGTTTTTAAAAAAATAAATATAAAACACTTCGTAGAGGAAGAATGCAATATGTTATTTAACCTTCGCATATAGATACGATTACATGTGATTCATCAGTGTTATCAATTAATAGCATGTTTCTTATAAATTCTTATTGATAGTGAATCTCAAGCAGTGTTAAAATATGTTACATTTTCTATAGCTAGGGGCTACTTCACATACTTACTTACAGAGGTCACTCGGTCATCCTCGCACAAATAGTTATGTAGATTCTTTTGAGAATTGAGGTCTTGTTATAATATGCAATGGATAAATTGTATGAATGCATCATTCTGTGCGAATGACGAAATCATTTATTTTTTTTTATTCACTTAATTGACCATGTGTGCCAAGGCTTTTGGCGAATTTGAACAATAGAGGTTAAATTATTATCATTTCCAAATTCATGGCGAGCAACATTTTTTTTATAGAAATCCCTTTCCCGAATTATAAATAATTTAATCATTGTCTTAACACCGTGTGAATTAAGCACGCTCGTTAACAATGATTTTTTTTGATTATTGTCCGTTTAAGCCTCAATTATAGGGCTAGATTTATATGAACAATAATTTAAATTTACTTTCCAAATGCGAATATAACTACAATATGCTTAAGTTATTTTGCATTGGGTATTTTAAAATAATCGTGATTACGTACAATATTTGAAAACATAATTTACTTGAAATTAAAGTAAATTGCATCAAATAATATTGGCTTTCTCCAGAATAATTCGATAAGAGCTGATTATTATATATCCATAGTTAATACGTAATTTAATGATGATAAAAATGATCTCTTCACACATCATATCTAATCTATATTATTAATGTTCGTGTAATACAATTCGTTAACAATTTCAATAAAATATTTTTATTACATTCGTTTTATATCATTATTTAATGATTAATCATTTTGGAAATATTATTTATTTATAAAATATTTTCCAATCCAATAATCAATATAGTAAAAATATGCAGTGGAACAACGCACAAGAATAATTCGTTTAATAAAGGGATATTTCTTTCAATAAAATATTGTACATATTTTTAATAAACTTTTAAAATCAAGATGCATTTTTTAAAAATAATATAGTGGTGTTCAAGAATGTTTTGCATCACTTCAACTATCACTATGACAATGGCCTGCCCCCCTCTGGTGCTGAAAGTGTTGAGCACCAATTGAGTCGATTTGTTCATTCGTTCAATAAGAGCTGCGAGTTCGTTGTGTTCGGACGCATCGACGCCATATTTGGTGGTGAATTTATCAGTACGCTTAACAACCGCAATATTTATGTGACATTTGTTGATTAAAAAACTGGCAAATAAACAATCGGAATAAAAACAAATTTTCAATAAATCTGATATAAAAAACAAATAAAGTGAAATTAATTAATTAAATTTAAAAAAATCTCAGTGAGTTGTTCCAAAAAATAATAATTGTTTCAACAGTGTGTTTTAAAATATTATTGTTTGTGTTCCATTGTTAATATAACATTTGTTTAATAATTGCAAATTGTGTCACTCTCGCAATGAGATAAATTTGTAAGATGACGAAGCAATGTCTCGCGTGATTATGGGGTGTGGCATAACTTTCCAAAATAGGACATTTATATCAATGATCAATTGACAATTTCGTAAGACAAATACGCTTGTTATTGCAATTTTAATTTTAAAAACACAAAAATGCATCTATATCATTTTAATTATATATAAGCCTTTTTACGGTATGTTATATTATAATTGCATTATTATAGACATATAAAATATTTGACACTATATTGCATTTACGTTATTAGATTATAAAAACATATTAAATATCTCGATTTATGCTTCTTTTATCGCAGACCTATTTATCTCTAGCATAGTATTTATCTTATTTGGGATTAGGGTTTATAAATCACTCAAAATTGTTTTTTCTTTTCATTTTTATCGGCTTAAAACCTAATATATTTAATTGTAGTGATTAGATATTCTCAATTTTTGTGCATATTAATTCGTTTGCAATATTGGAATAGGGTTGTTATCGATTTTAGTAATGAGTATGAAAATGTTATGGCCGTATCATTCGATGTTAGGGCTACTCTATTGTACATTTAAGAAACTAACGGCTGGGTGTTGGCCGGCTCGGGAGTAGCGCTGTGACAGGTGCTGTGACAGTTGGACTGAGGTTGTGTTTGTTTTGGTTTAGACGTCTTCCACGACCACGACGACGACTATGACGACGCCGGCCAAGCTGTACGGCAAGGACCTGTCGGCGTACGATGACATCGACGTGGACACACTGCTGGCCCAACTCTCCCAGGAGGAGATCACGCTGCTGGCCAAGGAGGTTGATCCCGATGTAAGTCACCACCACTCTTTCATTATAACCTATTAATTTTTAATTCAACATATCGATTTAATTATAACTTACTTTCATCAAATTCACCTAGTTAAAAAATAACCAATATAATATCACATAAGATCACCAATGATCCACATTTTATATGTTTTAGGATTCTTTCTTACCACCATCACAAAGAACGAGTTATGAATGTGAAAAGGATCCGACGGGACCTTTAAATAGAAAAAAATTAATCGAACATATTAATAAGCAAGCTTTAGAAACACCGGACAGACCCGAAATAAAGCCATATGTGGCAGGAACTGTTCGAGGAAAGAAGGTAACGTTTTTAAAATATTGTATATATAATATATTTTCAATATTCTAAATGTATTTTCAATATTCTTCAAAATATGTTTTTTTACATATATTATTTTGTTGTATAGTGGAATCCTCCACCTCCGAGTTCAAGAATGCAAGAAGCCGAAGAACAGATTGCAATTGATTTAGGCAATGAGTATGAGGAAGCCTTGAATGATGCATCTCAAGAAGAAATTATTGATCTTGCCGGTAATTATTGAATTATTTATTTTATATTTATATAATGAGAATATTACAATTAATCATTATTTTTTTCCAGCTATTTTGGGTTTCCACTCGATGATGAATCAAGATCAATATCACGCGTCATTACTCAACAAAGGTCAACCTGTTGGGCTCGGATGGGATGGCATTACTAAAGCTTCGGTACAGAAACTATTTCCATCTGAACCACCAAATTCTACAGATCCAGATACAACTATTAAGCAAGTTAAGGACGACGACCAAAAATTGATTGATCTCAATTGGAATAACATTAAGGTTGTATGAATTATTATTTATTCCAGTAATTGTCTTACCATCGGAAATTATTAAATATCAAATATTTATACTAATATAATTTGCATTCTTTTTTCAGAATATTAGCGATGAGAAGTTTGAAAATCTTTTGGACGCTCTAATGCAAAATACACATTTGGAAGTATTATCATTGTCCAATTGTGGTATTACTGATAAAACTGCAGGACAACTGGCTGATGCGTTGGAAAGAAATAATACTGTACGAGTGATTAATGTTGAATCAAATTTCATCAGCCCGGCTCTGGTAGTACGCCTAATCAAGTCGCTACTTAAAACTAAAACAGTGGAGGAGTTCAGAGCATCAAATCAAGTGATACATCTTTATTATAAATAGTATTTTTGTATAGCAACACTTTTAATAAAATATTGACTTTTTACATTTATTTTAGCGGTCGTCGGTTCTTGGTAACAAGATAGAAATGGAAATAACACAACTAGTTGAACAGAATCCCACACTGGTAAGACTCGGTCTCCACTTGGAATATAGTGATGCACGTCACCGAATCGCTTCGCATCTGCAGAAGAATATTGATAGGAGTAAGTTTATATTTTTAAGTTTAATACAAAAAAAATATTATAAAGAATACGCCATTGAAAGGAGACATTCAATTATTATTTATGAATTCAAATGTTAATCTTTTAAATATGAATACATGCATTATTTTCAATTATTTCGAAAAGTATTCCGTATGGTATGTTACAATATTTAACAGTTACTCGAGTTAAAAAATCGTTTAGCATTTAATTTGCAAAAACTCTTTTCATTTTGTAATATATTTAGAAACTGAATATTTGGATTCTATTTTCCGTAATTTAAATACCTAATATTAGGTGTATTATGTGTCTTAATTTGGTGACGTATTGATTTATGGTTTTTAAATTTATGATAGTAAATTTATTATCGAAAAGGGTTGAATAAAATTCAATTGGTGGTAGATCAATACACGAATTTATTTAAATAGTGGTTTAGGTATTTTGGTATTTGTATATAAATCTTAATTTGCTTTATACTGAACGCAAATCCTCTGCTTATTGGATATTTTTCCTTGCCTAACGAATATACAAGCTGCTTCATATTAAATCGTAATACATATTTAATAAGTAGCTCATGAAAGAGTCTACTCGAATCAAATTATAGTTGGAAATCATGTAGATCCTATCAAACTATTCTACGTCAAATAGTTTTCTACTTCCATATTCCGACCAATATTGCTACAACAAAATATTGTTGAAATATTTAAGGATAGCTGTAATATATAATAGATTTATTAAGTGCGATGTTAACCTTATTATAACTGAACTATCAGCTATAGTAATATTGGTAATTAGCTCTCAAATTTTACGGTATAGGAGTTACAGAGAAATCATAAGTGTCTAATGTTTATAGCCGAGATGTGAATTTAATGAATATTTTATATTATGTTAACTTTGTATTATTGTTATTATATTATTTTGTATATTGTGTATGTATTTTATATTAGGAAAATAATTTATCTATCCAGGTTTATCTGAAGATTCTTGCGTAGACGGGAAAAATCTATGTTAGATCAAACATCTTTCTTTTTTCATCTACTATAGTTTTAGTATAAAATTAAATACAGCGTTTGAAAATTATATAATATTAATTAGAATTTTAATTTTATGAAATATTGGTAAACAATAGTGATTTTATTATGCCGTTTGTATCGAAATAAGGTAAAATCTCTCATGGTAAACCTTTTAAAAGCATTTTGATGTTTTTTTTACCCCTACGTGAGAGTGAGAATTGCTAAATATTGAAGAATATTTCCCGCACTTGTTTTAATTTCCCCCAAATACATGCATAGTGATATTTCCAGCATAAATATAAAGGATTTCAGTTTATAAATATTTACTCTTGTGATAAAATTTTTATTTAAAAGTAGTAGGATTAACTTTTTTAATTATATTACAAATGAAAATACGTTGAAGAAACTATATTTTTCATGAAAAATGTAAATTCATTGAAGCGTGAGCTTTGTATGATGTTTTACTATTTCTCCTATTGCAATCCTAACTCCTAACTGACTAGGATTCTTTGTTTTCACGGTCACTTTTCCTGACATGTGTTCATGCTCTTTTATTTCTTACCCTGTGTGAGTTTCTCCCTGTTTACCTTATTGATTTGATTAATCATTTCGACCTCAATCAATCATCTACTTTATAATTATTCATTCATTTATAAAAATTTTCCTTTGTCGAAAAAAAACTTGTAAATTACATATGCATCATTTAAAACAGAATATCCGATTTCACAAGCACTTAATCTATTATTAAACTGAGTAAAAATCTCAGCGTGTACACATTTTGTACGTACTCAGTTTCATTCATTCAATACTTCTTTATTAGAAGTGTATAAAAATCATTGTCGTATTTCCCAATCAATGTTACGTAATAATTTTTATTTCCCGCTTATAACCTCACTTTTATGTGTCGGCTGCGTTTGCAGATATTCGTCTCAAAAACAGAGTTAGCGCAACATTCAACTTGAAGCTTCCTCGTGCAAGTTTAATTAACAATGAAAAATCATCAAATGCTGCATTAATGTCTGGTGTTGAGGTTAACAAGACAGAAATGATCACTCCGCCGAGTGCTCTAGAGAGCGATGGGGGAGTAACTCCTCCGCCCGTTGTTCCTCAGCCAATAGCTGAGCCCGATAAGGATCCACGAGTGGACAATGAAATGATTGATTCACAAATTAATAAAGAAAGTGAGAGGTCTGTCAGGGCTGAGCCAGTGGATTATAATCCCAATCCTCATTCGTGAGTATTTCTCAATGGGACGCCTTCTGCATTATGCACAAGCTATTGCTCTCCCTTTAATTCTTAATCACAATTGGGTTGTTTTCTTATCAATCATATGTAAAATTTTCATTCTTCATTGTTTGGCATTGACGTTCTGTTGATTTATACTTCTGACTCGGGTGATGACCACCGGTTGTTTTCATGTGTCGTAAAAGTTTGTGTGCAACATTCCAATCATGTCTATGGCAGTAATGGATATCTGTAAATATGAGTTTTTTTTGTATTCCTTTCTACGGTTTTTTCAGATTATTGAAGAGGTTTTGCTTTGGTCTGGATTTTTACCATAACAAAACTGTTAATTTATTATATATCTAAATTGACATACATTAAAATAAATGACACTACACACCACTACTACTGTTCATATTATAAAACAAAAAAAACTTTTATAAAATCTGTCCTCAGTATTTTACAATAATAAAAATAAAACTTAGCGGGTTAATGCAGCCCTAACCAAAAGATGAAAAGCTATGTTTTGTTACTTTCTGTTACCTTTGCAGTACGGAAAGATTTAACCCTGCGGCTTCAGTTCAGATTCTTTAATCTACCTAGGAAGTCAGCCCGCATCCAGTAAAGGTCAGGATAGGTATATTACGTCCTTAGCATTAACAAATGCTTCACTAATCGCGGAAATATTTGAATTATGCCTTCAAATTTAATCATACAAATATAATATGTTTATTACACACTGTGATCTGATGACAAACACGACATTGAAATATTCAACAATCTTTTATTCGCAGTTATCTACACAGATAGGTCGAAGATATGATTTTATTAAATTTCTAGGCTGATTCATTACGAGCGCTTTTGAGACCTCAAGCTTTAGTTTGCGCAATGTAAAATTGTGCTCAAATACCCTGGTAACAATGCTTATTATTTAACACAATTTACTAGTTAACAATACAACCTATCAAGACAAACACAGTCATTAACTCATCAGCGTTTATATGTGCTGTCAGGGTGTACCTCTAATATGGCTGATGAAATGGTTTTGATTTTTTAATTTAACAGCTTGTTGCATGTCTTTTTCATACTTTATTTACTTCTTTATATGCATATTACTTTTATACTGATTATATAAATATATATTGAAGAATATTTAAGTTTTTTAAATGTAAATTTAAACTCTTTTGGATACGCACGATGAATTTGTTTTTTTTTTTTAATATATCCAAAATAATAATTTGGTTTCTAGCGGCGAGGGGGGTGTAGAAGAAACTCAACAGTATTAAATTAGTGGAATCTCCACTTTTCATCGGTAAAATATGTCACTAAAGCGACGAATGTATTGCTTCTATTATGGCTTTCTTAATAAGCATCAGTATCCCGGCATTTATAACTATATAACACATTCGATATAACATTGCCAATTTTATTTCAAATAATATATGCGGGATAAATCACATACTTAAATCTATTTATACAACATCGAATATTAATTATTTCTACTTATGTAATTGTGTTTTATTAATAACAGATTTGATCTTTTCGTAACATATACTAATGTGTTTGTATTTTGTGTGTAATTTATTTATTAACAGGAATGTCATTATAATAATATTAAATTATCACCCAATACATTTATTTTTAAATATAATATTTTCCCAAAATAATACACACATTAACTACAACTAAATTGTGTGATATTTTAATATTATTTTGAATTAACGTAATTTTTGTACAACAGTGTTATCAAATCAAAATCATAGTAATGAAATCAATTTTTATTAATAAGTAATTAAAATGTTGTTATATTTAGATAAAATAAATGTATACGATGAAATTGATTTGACGACACATTTCTAACATTTATATATGATAACAGAAAGACCGATTGCGCATTGTTTTGTTATGTGTTTTGTGTGTTGCAGTACGCCTGATGCGCAGGGGCCAGACAAGCTCGTAGTTCCCTGATCCATCCCCAGCGTGCTTCAGTATGTACCGGCCAAGTCGGTCATATCTTTTTATATTTTATTCACCTCGCTTTTTCATTTTTTCATTCACAATTTCTCGTTAGTTGTTAATTATAAACTCGTTAAAATCACTGCTTCTTTCACGACGATAACCGATATTAAAAAAAATGCACAGTAAGTACATGTAATTAATTTAAAAATATATTCACGTGAATAATAATACCACCATTGATATTTTTTATGTATTAATGTTATTTATTATTTAACTGTCGAAATCATAACTCTCTGTGGGCCGAAATATCGGCTCAGCATTTGAATTTGTTTATTGACATGTATAGATTTTAATTGAAAAGTGCCGAGCCGATTTCATAAAAAAAAAAAGGTTTTAATTATATGTACGTACTTTTGGTTTGTAAAATATTAGTAAATAACTAAACGCATGCAATTTTCACAATTAAAACTATGAATTATTATCGCAATGTTATAGTAATCCTATCCCATCAACGGAATCGCATGTTTATTTTTATACTATATTATTGTGATTAAATTCTTAGGTCATGTATCATATTTTTTTTATAATATTAAGTATTGTGTTTGTATAGTTGACTAAAGTCTATTGATTGAATTATACATAGATATTCAAATCATAATGCAGAAATGAAATCAATAAAAACAATAAAGTGGAACCTCGATTCATCGTTTTTCACGGGATCCTCTAAATAAATGAAGAATGCAGGTCTCGAATAAATAATAAGCTTAAAGAACTCCTAGCTCGACATTTGTTTCGTAAGATTTATCCCACATTTTGAGTAACTTACTAATCTCAATTATCTTAGTAATACTTAAACTAATTTTTAATTCTTAGCAATAATTAACTCGCTTTTCTCCTAGACTTGATTTATTTTCCTTTCCGAGTAAAAATAATTTGATATTGTTTCACTATAATGGTAGTTTGTATCAATAATTAATAAGAACTATTAATCGGGGTAAAATGTGTGACGGAATCATTTAAGCCCTCTCATCGCTATGGTCGTCCCGGTGTGACAACTGTGAATTCACGCTAGCGACACGTGCTGGAAGTTTTGTGTAAAATTTATTTGGATAGAAATGTGTTCATTTGATTCATAAGAACATATAGAACCATTAAGTTTCGTTAGTAAATTCGAGTTTGAATTACATTTTTGGATTTAAACATCTATTCGCATACGGCATATAATTGTATATGTAAATTTCACTAGCCGTTTAGTATTAATGCGATAGATCCGGAATAGATGAATACGGTATTTTTAACATTATTCTTATGGTTGTTTGATTTGGGGCTATTAAAAAACTACTGCTAGTATAATAAATCGGGGTTCCACATATTTATTTTACAATATTTTTTAAAAATAAACTTTTTGTGCCTTTATTAAATATTACGTTATTTTAATCTTGTGATGTATCCGTATTTGAACAATTTACCACTATATTTTATTATGATCGATTAATTCTGATACAATGTAGCTATATTGCAGTGATTTTCAACTAGTGTATCGTGAAATGAGCTAAGGAATTATTTAAATTATTTTTGAATAATTTAATTTAAACCAGTATAAGTGTATAAATCGATTATACGAGTATATCATTATTACGATAGACATGTGGCAGATTAAACATAGGTTCACATGTGCTACGAGTTAAAAAGATTGAAAAACACTGCTCTATTGTATTAAAATTTACAATTAATTTATTATCTTATTATATCTACTGCATATTTATATTTTCTTTTTAAATATTATAATCAGGGTGGTTAATAAATACAAAATGTATCTTCTAATCTAATATATATTCATGTATTCGTCCGTTCAGATATATTATTTATTAGCAATTTGTCATGTCTGCATGTAATAATATCGTAGGACATAATCATCAGGTTTAATAAAATATAAAATGCAAAATAATATTCGCCATAGTGAGTCGTAGATGTCATTTATGTGTATTGTCAAGCTTATATATTTGTTTTTTCAGCGAAATTCATATCATATCAGCAGAAACATTAATTATTTCATATTATTTTATAGTGTAATCAATTTAATATATTCTAATGTCTCTAATGGAAGAGAGTTTATTTAATTCTGCTGCTACTTTTATATCAGATTTAATAATTATTCATATAAATTCTAATATCTTGTAGTGTAAAATAATAATTGTTTAAAAAATGAATAAATCTGTATTTAAAGTTTAAAGGATTAAGTAAACTTTCTTCATATCGCATATTTATTGCTAGCTGATGTTAAAATTTTTTCAAACAGGTCGTCAACGAAGGATGGGACACTTTTCACGAAATTACACCATTGGTTGGATATAAACTTGTGCTCTGCGACGTCCTTGCTGCGAAATATTTTATTTAGCTTTAAGTTTATAATTGTTAGCGTAATTTTGAAAATCGTACCATTGCAGTCACTTAAGCACTTTTATAAAAATAATGAACCTGTGCAAGCATTGATCTTTGCCATAAACTTTGATTCCCCCGGATGATGTATGAAGAATTTACGAACTATTACAATATATAATTTGTCATCAAATATTTAGATACAGAGCGATAATTAAACGTATTTAAAAAATATGGTACTTAGTTGAAATCATAAATGCCATGTTTTAATATAATCAAATATCAACGAATGGTTACCAAGTTTAATTTACTTTTAAATGTATACTGAAAAAAATTGAATCAAACAACGTATCAATCAATTTTAAATAAATTCTGACATCTTCATTCTATCGGGGTAACGAAGTGTGTAGTTTAATTTGCATAAAATGGCCTATATATTATTAGGACATTTTGTATAAATAATATATCCATTTATTATTGACTTCAAAATATAGATTATAATAATGCTTTGTATTCTTGAAAGACTTGTAGAATGTTTGACAATGCTTTGTGCATTTGTGATATGTCCGGGATGATTGTGTGTAGATTGTGTGCTTATAATATTGTGATATAAGTATGAATGATTTTATTTCATGACTAGAAATCTGTATAATTTAAAATTATACATATAATTTTATTTAAAATGAGTATAATATTAATTTTGTCCTAATATATTTTTAATTGTATATATTATTTATTAATTATATTTTTAGATTGTAAATAATAATTGTCTTCATGAAAATTAAAAAAAAAGATATTTGGCTTATTACTATGTATTACAAAATATTCACTTGAATTATTTGCTATATCAAGTTATTATGATATATTGAATATTAAGTTTCAACTTTATACTATTTTTTAAAAATAATTTTTAAAAAAATCTATATCCTTTGATTATTCAATCCATTTATCAAAACATATTTATGATTTATTACATACATTAGTTTACGGTATGTAAATAATACGTTGACACGATTTATTACCGTCTGCCTTTTATTTGATGCATGATTATTGCTATGTTCATATTGAATGTGACATTATTGTAATGGTTTAATTTAATATATATATATTTTATAAATTAATATCAGACAAATAGCTTAGTATTTTATGTAATGGTGTCACATTTTTAGCAAAAATTCATTTCTTCGTATTACTCAAATTTAAATTAAACATACATTTTGCTGGACTCATTATTGCCTTTGATGTAAAATTTGAATAAAATATTCAATATGATTTCTGGTGTTTTTTATTTATTTATTATATTACATTTAACACTTTAAACGTTATGGTCACCTTGGTGCGACAACTGTCAATTCACTGCACACGCTAACGACACATGTTGAAAGCTTTGTGTAAAAGTTATTAAGATAGAAATGTGTCTTTTGATTCATGGGAATATCTAAAACCCAAAGTTCGTTAGTAAATTCGAGTTTTAGAAACATTTTTGCTTTGGAAATATTATTCGCGACAGAACATAATTATGTACATTTATTAAGCGGCTAAAGGTTAAAATCATATACATTGGGTCAAATGTAACCAACAATAATGAAATTTTGTGAAAATATTTATAGTTCTTTTTTGTTGGCAACCATATTACAGAGGTATACATATATGTCTTTTGTGATTTGACAAGATAAATCGAAAGACTCATCGGAGAATCGCCTTAGTTTAATGATGCCTTATTGTAAACATTACGATTTAATATTATTCATACAGCATGTGGTGATCACCTATATAACCTGGTGTTTATATATCATTTTCACCACAAGCTGTTTACATATATAAATATATATTTGGGAGTTCGTAAAGGCCCCAAATCCGCTGACTCGAGTACTATGACCAGAAAATTATGAAAATTGACTTGTAAGATTTAAAATAAAAGAGTTATTCGAGAAAAAAAATCCTTATTTTTTTACATTACATACATTGAAGACATATGTATGTATATCTGAGTTTCAATTCAAAAATATATAAAAATAAATAAGTCATTCATATAGAACTAGAATGATCCACATTAATTATTATTAAAATGAAATTGGTTTATAACAATTAAACTAAATAAAATAATATTGAAATAAAATCAAAGCCGTTACAAAAAAATAAATATATATAGTAGAAACATTAGACAAACATAAAATATCAGATAAGAGAAATTGAAATTTTTATGCAAAACATATATGTTAAGATAAAGAAAGAGTCTGGTATGCTTCTGAGCGAAGAAAAGGATTCCGTAAGTCGAACTGTATCACAATTACCCTTCTTCATCCAATCCTATTTTCTGCTACTGTTCACAAAATCAAGATCAAGAGGAAAAGGCAATCTGGCATCCCTCCGCCTAAAACAATTCAACACTACCGTGTAGTCTACTATGTATTATCCTACTTTATGAGTATAAAACCAATTAAATATAACAGTCTTATAGCATTATGTTAATAATTTAGAAAAAATACAATGATTTGTGGCTCATAACATATTTAAAAAAATAATATGTAATAAATTCTAAATCAACATTGCGAAATTGTAATATTGATTAATACATTTAATAATAAGAAAAATTAAAAAATTTACAAACACATAATATTTTTTTCATAATCTGTTATGAAAATATTTTTTTCGCAATAAATGTCACTAAAATTATCAATATTCTTGATAAGGTTTGCCATATTTTGGTCAGTAGCGCGCGGGCCGCCATAAAATCTATTGTGTCAATAGCTCGAGGGCCGCTTGTGGCCTGCGGGCCATTGTTTGTTTATCACTGATTCAAAACGAATACATTAGTAAGTACTACCATGAGCCAATTTGTTGGACAGCGATAATATCGATGCTAATCGATTAGATTGCTTTACAATGTATTGTTATTTTATTACATTTAATAATAATAAAAAAACACGTTTTCTAAACTTCGATATTTTTATTTGTAAGTGGCTGGCAAGCAGAAGAAATAATTGAATAAAAAGCGAGTCGTAAGTAATATGACCAAAGGTATCGGCCAAAAGAGTATCGATATTATCGATACTCATTCAGTTGCCGATTCGATAGTTGACATGCCGGCTGTCAACAGTCAGACAGCTATGGGTGAGCCTGCGCCGAGAGCCGATGTGCCAGCTACAGAAGCCGAGGCTCGCGCGCTTCTTCCTGGTCTCTTCCAGCGCCTGGATGTCGCCTCACAGTATGTATCGCACTCCACAACTAATGCAAGTCATCCTGCATGACATTCAAATAATGTCCTTCCACTCGTCCTTCCGCTCGACCTTGACATCCAGTTGAAGACCGTCAGTTAAAAAAATGAACGACTCTACACAGGAGTGGTGGAATTCCTCCCTCAAAGACAGGACTATTTATTTTCCTTGCAAATGTCAGAACCATTCGTAGCTGGTAAAAATCGACTATTTTTGGGTCAGTAAATTTTGATATGTCCCTGCAACCTCAAATTACTCTCATAGAGTAACTTTAATTTTGAAATTACATGTTTCAAATAAAAAAAATGCTTTGTTGCACTTATTGAACTGGCCTCAAACTAATATATGCAATATGGGTTATACTGGAACTGTATCGGACTGTATCCGAAGAAGTTTAAATTTTCAATATTACACCGGAACTTTGTAAAAAAAAAATATTTTATTTATGCCAACTCATTTATCTCAGTTAATATTTCTTCTAAATCTTATCTGGACAAGTTTGAGAGTTTAATATACTTTTCCATATTTCAGGGAACAAATAGAGTCAACGTGTGACATCCTTGAAGTATGTTTTTCAAAGCTGTCACTAGAATATTTGACAGAAAATGCAACGGATAACATTATAAGAGTTCTTGAACATACCAGTCCAAAAGTTCGCCAACTAGCAATAAATGAGGTAATTCTCTTTACATTTAATAGATTATTTTTAAATTGCAATCGTAAACTGAGAAATATTTTCAGATATTTCGTGTTATTCGCAACAATGAGACTCTGTATCCCTTACCGGAAAATATGAACACTGCCGTCGCAGTAACGCGGTGTTTGAGCGATCAAGATTTATCTGTTGCCATCAGAGCCATGGATATTTTGGCGCTCAGAGATTGGTTAAAATATCCACAAATTGTCAACGAGATGATAAACATTTTAGACAACAAAAATTCTTCATACAGATGCAGATGCTACGAGGTAACTCCGATAATTGATCTCGCAAGATTTGCAATGTCATAGAAACAAACAAAATCTTTATCAAATTTTAGGTTGTTGTAAATATTGTAAAAAAATCGCCTGAACGTATTAAAGATTCAGAAATTGAAAATTTATTACAAAGATTAATAGCAGAACTGAAAACTGAAGATATTCTGGAACAATTGAACGTTTTTGAATTGTTGTCTAATTTGGTTGTTACATCCGAAGGACTCAACTTCCTCATTGATAATGATGTTCTTAGAATATTGTCTGATTTATTTGGAAAAATGGACGGCAATCCTATTGGAGGCTTAGTAATTCCCGGTAAGTGTCTATATGTGTTTTTAAATTCTTTAATATGAATGCTTAAATAATAATATATAATCGTAGGTTTAATGAAATTCTTTGGTTCCGTCGCACACTTGTATCCAACCGAAGTTTGTAATAATTATCCTTCAGTGATGCAAGCTATTTTTAATGCGATTCACGATAATAATTCTTCAATTCTACCTACCGCCTTAGATACACTGGGACACATAGGTGCAACAACTGAAGGAAAATTGTCTCTAGGCGCCCAAGGTATCTGGAGTTTATTATTATAGCAACTTTATATTCACATAATTAAAATATATTTATTTAATTCAGGGCGAGTTTACTTAGATGCGCTTACCGATGTTGGTTCATACATAAAGAATTCTTCAACTGAAACGCGAGTAAGAGCTCTCAATTGTGCTGATTCGTTGATTAGAATTAATGATAAAGACGATATTACAAGAGAGGTGAATACGACAGATCAGAGAGTCGTTCTTATGACTAGGGAATGGTTCAGACAGCTATCCGAACGTCCCGAATCTATTGAATTATTATTTGGTATATGTAAAAACCCATTTCCCGAATTGAGAGTCGCCAGTTTGGGTTTATTATCTGCTATTTGTCAATATCAATGGGGAGTGGAACTGGTGAAGTTTACACCCGGTTAGTAGTAATCATATGCAAAACATTTTATATTTTATTCCAACCAATAATTTTAATCTTTTGTTTTAGGTCTTATTGAGTTTCTTTTAAACAGATCTGTGGAACACGACAAGGATTCAAAACAGTTAAAGTATAGTATTATTGTTTTGTTAGCACGATTTGATATTTTCGATGTCAGCACTAGTTTTAGATTTAAGGAATTTGTGAAAGATGGTCCATTCTATGTCCAAGCAATAGCGGAAGTGGCTGTAGAGGGCGAATAATTATAAATATTTATTATATGTTATATGATATTGATTCTCTTTTTACAGTTTTATAAGATTTTTTTTAATAATAAATTAGTTACTCTTTGAAATATATTTTTCATTACGAATTTCCAGAAATTATGAAGCATATCATCATGAATAACTATATTTATTCTTAGAATAATCCATTTTTTTAAAAAATGTCAAGATATTGATGAATTCTTCATCAATATCCTTTCAATTCTTCATCAACATCACTCCCTTTGGGCGATATGGTTGGTTTGGCCGTCATGACAGACCGGTTAAAAGCTCAAAGATTTATATTTTATTTTGATACACTAATATCGCTTCGGTGTTAACAATGATTACTGACATGATTAAACATTTGATTAATCACACACCGTCTGATTTTATAAAATACTATTTTTCCTGAATTTCTGCATGACAGTAAAAATATATAAAACAAAAATTTAGCTGCATATCTGTGTGGCTCGATATTAAACTCTTGAATAGTTTTATTGTACATAATAATATTTATTCATAATTATTATTTTATCTTTGCCTTTTCAATTTTATTTATAATTAACATTTATGGATTTCAAATAAATTTTATTTTATCATAATATTTTAATATATTAATATCGTTGAATTTATTACCACCTCAATTTGTTCTTTGTATAAAATAGTTAAAAACTATTACACCTGATTCGCATTTGCGCACTAGATGTTTACTAGATACAATTAATTTTAACCCTTTGATTGATGAGTTTTTTATACACATGTGTTTTGGGAGTGACTTTTTAATATTTTTTTTGTTTTATTATAATCATTATAACTATAATTAGTGAATGATTTTCAGTTATTTTCAACCATCTATTAAAATTAAATTAATTGCAAAATTAACACTTTAACATCCACTTACGCCACGTTGGTGTCCTGTCTCAGCCAACTGTTATCTAACCGCTATCTACGCATACTTTAGATTATGAAACAATAAAAATCTCAAAATATGAACATTTTATGGATTTTTCCGACATTTTTTAGATAAAATATTTTTTTTGGGATTCGGTTCTCCAAAATGTTTACGAACACGTAGGCGTAAGTTTTAGGCGAAATCGTGCGGTCGGTCGGTAAAGTGTTAATATTTTTATTTTATTTTTATATTTCTTGAAAATAAGCCAAATTATGTGAGACCGTTGGTCGGTGTAAGGTGATACCGTATCTGGCTAAGTATTGCAAAAATTGTTTTCCTTAACACTATGACGGCCGGGCTAGGCGAATTTCGTCAGGGGCTGGCAAAATTTTTTGAGAATTTACGAAAAAAAACTTCATATATATTCATTAATACATGCATAGGTATGAAATAATTAAAAAAGATGTAAATGCTAGATGTCTCTGAGATATCTGTACAACTCCTTTGTATGAAAATATTTACTCAATATGTTTTTCTAGTGGTGAATCAGTCTTTCAAAAAAGAAAAGTTGATGATTTTTTAACTGTTTGAAGCAAAGTTGAAGATAATTGTTTTAAAATTGAAAAGAAGGGGTCTGCGTTGAATTATTTTTGGTGGAAAGTAAAACTGATACTTCGTCATTCAACTCTTTATCATTTAACACTTGTTCTAACAATCGATGAAATTCTTTTTGGCAAAACAGGAATTGAGTGTTTAAACGAGAGATTGTTGTACATAAATACATTTTTTTAACTTCTGGAAATAGGTACTTAGATACAAGTTTTTGTTTTGTTATAATTTTTAAAACCTTTTATCATCTAAAATAAAAAAAGATTATTTTTTAAGCGTGTCATGACATACGAAAAGCTTCTTAAAAAACATTTAAATGACATTTGAATATAATTTGACTTAATAAAAAGCTTGATAAAAAAAGTTCTTTTTTTTAAAAAAGCTCTGCATATATTACATCAATGATTCGAATTAAATACATCAATAAAGGGTTTATATTGCATTTTTATGTAATTTAAATATTTTATAAAATTCCAACTGGAATCAATTTAGTTCATGTATATTTAACAAAACTAAAATAAAGTATAATAATAACCTTTGCGTCAAATTCGTATTTAAATTAAACGATCGAATATTGTGCATTTTGCGCGAAAATCCAAACAGGCACTATCACATATTGCGCAATCACGGCATGCGCGCGGTGTGTTCCGCGACGAGTCGGCTCAGTCGCCGTGTAGTCGCGGTACGCGCTCGTCGTGTGCGTCTCACTCCCGTTTGTTTAGTCGGTTTTCTCGTAGTCCCGGAAACTTTTGTATGTGTATCCAACGAGTGCGGGTAGGGTCTAGCTGAGCTAGAGCGCCCCGGGAGTGCTCGCTCGTAGAGGTTTCCTGGCCGCCTGGCCCCTCAGCCTCTCAGCTCTCAGCCCTGCCGAGCCAGCCTCCGCAGTCATGCGGGCCGTCGCTGCTGCTGCTGCCGCCGCCGCCTGCTGCTCGGCCAAGAAGACCGTCGAGGAGAAGCTTAGGGAGGACCCGGATTTATCTCAGGTAAAAATGCACCTGTACCCAAACAACTGCAGGTGCCAACTTTGACATGTCAATAATAACATTCCTACAAACTACGATCGCTTTATCCGCAATCACACTGAACAATGCATTCATATTTTACAATATATTTTATCAATATATAAATTTAAATATTTCGACCGTTAAATCGAGTATGCCCGTAAATTAAATTTTCGTATTTCGCGGTCAACGACCGTGGATTACTCGACGGAACTGCTAGTTCAAATGTTTCGCTATGCAAACCTTGATCTATTATTTTTTCATACATACATCTAATTGTTAAAAAAAAGTTAACAATAGACTAGTAACATTATTTGTCATATAGAATTTATTTTTTATCTGCATTTTCGATTCAAATGTACATATCGTTTATAGAGATCATTTATATTGTAAAAAAATGACGGCAGTAATTTCATTGATCAAAATTAAAATATTAACCGTCGTCGGTTTTTGTATCTATGGTCATTGTCCACACACTATGGTCTTGAATATGCTCAGGTGTGATCGAACAGAAATCTACTATACCGACATCACCCACCTCAACCTCTTTTTTTTATAAATATAACCTATAATATTTATTTTTTTTACGTTTATATGTATGCGATAATAAAGCATTATAATTTTACATACAAATGTATATATCATGACAAGTTACTATAAAAACGAATTTTGATTACAATTTATATAACGTCATAAGAAATTTTGAATGAAAACTATTTTCAATGATGTCAAAAATAGAATTTATAATATTGTGTAAGTGTATCGATTATCACAGTATTTCTGTAACCTTTTCCACTATAAAGCCACACGTATTGGCGCAAAAGATTTTTCAGCAAACATTTTAATAAATAAAATAATGTTTTTAATTATATTAGATCGAACCCTATATTTGCTTCTCAATAATTTTCCCATGAATATATTTTTTATAAATTCGACTATAAAATAATGAAAGCAACTGATAGATTCGACCATGAAAGATAATGGAGAGATTCATTACACACGTCAATTGAATACTATAGAAATATTTCAATTATTTACCTGAATATTATGTTTCGAAAAACATTCCGAGCGATTTTTCAAATAATTATTGGACTATGCAATACGACGACACGATCTTTGATACCTAATAAATAAAAACAATTATTTTTTTAATTTAAATTCAAATAAATGAATGCAGTTTAATTTAAATTAAAAAATATATTACTTTCTATCATCGTTGTCAATGAGTATCTTGTTCAATTCGGGGGTTATATTCTGATTTAATTATTTAATAAATATATACAACTATCGTTTGACTTTATATCAAAGTGATCTATCCGATTAAATCTGCCATCTCGACTTCCTCAGTCTTCACCGAGCACATTTCCCCGAAGACTAATTTAATTGGTCATCATGCGGGCGAGAGTACTGACCATTTGAGTAATTGGGTAATACACATTCAAAGCCACCGCTCGATCTAGGGATTGTCTATAAATTAATGGTCGGCCCTTCCAATATGTTTACGGCGAAACTGCGAACCTTCCGGTTGGCTGGCAACATTAATATTTAATTTGCAGGACTGTCCGACCCTCGGACGTAGTCTGCCAGATAAGGATCCCGAACCTTTGACCATTTTTTAATATGAACACATTCTTAAAGTCTATTCCGCACGTGTGGGTCTAGTAAACCTGGGTACCTGAGTCTTGTATTGATTATTATTATGTAATTCTTGCGGATTTGTTACCGTTCGTGACCCTGTTTTTAGGTCTTCCACTGCCTTTTTTTGGAAAAATCAATATCTCACTGTTAAAAATCGCAGTCGATAACTTATTGCAAACCGCGTTTCGGTTTAACACTCTATAGGAAATATTTACTGCATTATAAAAAATATATTTTTTTTTTTTCAAAATCTATACCTAATATGCCAGTATTTTTTTTCTATCTATAAATATAATTAAAAAATGAATCACGACTGCCATATTTAATGCAATCTACAATCTCGTCGATTACTATAGTCGTTGTCGACATATGTGTCGATGGGGTAGTTGAATGCATTTTGCTGGCAAATGCATCCAATTGCATTTGGCACCCTTCGGGCGTGAGGGCCCACTCACTGATTTGAACTTTTGATAAAATATTACTATATAAAATTATATAACAATAACGCGCCAGGGGGCTATATGATTTAAAGGTAACAGCAAGACATCGTATGGATTTTTTTTATATAAAAAAATCTGGTGTGGAAATATAGAACACATATTTTACAGCCAGTTTCGTGACTTTCGACGGATAGAAAGGTTTTCTTTTTTACAAATTTTGTATAACGTTTATTCAAAGAAAATTAAACAGATACATGAATCAACTTCATATTTTTTCCTTTGCGGAATAAAACTACTAAAATTTGGTGAAAATGTAACACAGCATTATCATTAGCATATAATCACTCCTTTATTAGGGTTATGCTTTTTAATGTACATTGCAACAGTTTCCCATGCTTTCAGCATTTCTTTTATTCCCCAGATTGTGATTGTTGTTTCCCTGTTACCTCCTCCACCTTTGACAAACTCTGCTCCATAACTTCTTACTCTGAGACACAATGCAGCTCCATAAGCTCGACGGTGGTCAGCTCATGGCTGTGTTATTCAACAAGCTCATCGATATCATTGTTATCCACTTCCTGTCCCATGAACTTGGCCAAAGACACAATCTCGTTCACTATAGGTTCCACGGCTACTGTATCAAACCTCTCATACATGAGGCCAGGCCATACATGCCTCAAAGTCTGGGGTGCTCGTTGAGCGATGTTCCACTGTGAATTCAATTTCGCGCATTGTTGTCCTGGTATTCATTGGCGCAGAAGAACATAATCTTATGTTACAAAAAATAATGAGCGATGGTTAAAAAAGTAAACAAAATGATTAAAATTATCAACCAACGGCTCCTTTGATTCACGACGACTTGTATGAAACAGCATTTTCTTACTTATGATACCAACCTAAACGGGTTTTAAAGTTCCAACGAGAGCTGCAGATTTGTATGGCTCGATATCAAGAAATGTATAAACAATTTGTGAAACAAAAAACGCAAAGTGGATAATCCATTTCATTAAAATATGAAATTCGATAACACAGGACACTAATAACAAATAAAAAGATTAGATTTTACTAACACATTAGACGTGTCGTTAGTATTATTTTTTTCCTAACTAAAATACATATGCATGAATGATGTTTTCTATAATGTTGTTATTTTTTTTTAATAACATTTTATTGCACGGTTTTGGGTGGAACGTATCTACAATGTAAAAAAGATTTTATCACATTTTGTATACTTTTAGAAATAAATCAAATGCCGAATTTGTATACTTTTTTTATTTTTGTATGAAATTTGACTTACGATCGGTTGAACGGAACCCCGTCGTAAGTCGAGAACTGGAAGTATATGATATTTAAAAGATTAAAAAAAATATTAGCAATTTCCACTACTATTGTCTAATGATACATCCTGTCCGGCAATTAACAACACTGTCCGAACGCTTGGCCTATAATCTTATAACAAATGACATGAAGCGAACTTGCAAAGAATTCTGGGGGACCGAGCGTTGTTTCCTGTCGACCATCGCCCTTTCTTTAATCGACTCTTCCTGTGAATCATCCTCACTTGTTCTTGACATTCGACCGTCGTGAGCGCAATTGGCGTCGTTTACTCACTGCATTTTAAACTCAATTAATCGCGACGAAATTGATTTCGATCAATACACACAGCTTTAATCAAATTCTTTGGCCGGTCATCCGTAAGCAATTTCCTTTGTCCCCATCTGTCTTTGGTCGAAGGTATTAATTAAATGCCCTAATTGGTCTTTCCGTATAATAGAAACGTTAATGATTTAATTAACTTTTATGTATATGCAAAGAGGACCGACACGCTGTGTTATATTCTCAGGTTAGGTCCGTCGAAAGCGATAACATTTTAATTGCAAATAGACATTATAAATTTATATATATATTTCGATGACTAATCGATAACGTTATTTATTCAAAATTATGGGTATATATATATATATATATATATAAATAAATTCTCATATACAAATAATTCTCTGAACCATTCACTAACACAGTATTATTGATCTCTACATTGAGGAAGGTCATGCATAGACCCTGCTCGGTTGTTGCCAACGATTGGTACATGAACTGCCACATTTTCTTTTATATCTCGTACGATTCAGATTTTAATATAGTACATTATTTATATTTGCCATATAATTATTATTAATATTTTTTTCTTTAATCAATTCATTAAATAATTTAGGTTTGCGATAACAGCCCCTAACTGGTCTCTGTCATAGATCCCCTTCTAGAAGTCGTTGATAATGAAATTGATTGAGGGCTAAAGGGCCGAATTCAGTGTAAGCCCCTGTGTCATGCGGTGTTAATTGCATTAAACTGTCGGTGAATCATCGCATTACCATTGTCGTCGCCGACGTCAAAATCGTAAATCTACATTATTAAAATATTCTCTAACTTTAAATTCATGATTATCGAAATCAAATATAATGATTATTTCCATCGTTTTTTTTTTTAATTAAATCTATTCATATTTATAATAATACTAAATCAATTAATTAAAATTTGTAAAGGGAATTAAATGTTAAGGTAATATTTAAATTGATAAGGTGCTTTATTATATTTCTGTTAATTAGAATATAATTTTTGATATTGACCTGAGTTTGATTTTTATAGAATTTGAATACAGTCAACCTTCTTATAGCCCTTCCTGCTATAGAGGGGCGCGTGCGGCTGTCCCTCCTAGAGTTTTTTTTCTTACTCGCCGTTTTCTACAAGACGCCATATTTTTTAAGTTCAACTTACATATTTCATAAATACGTAAAACATTGTCGCGGGAAAATTGAGAAAATTTGATGTAATATATATGTTATTATTATTGAAATGGCCTAATCCGAAGCGGGTCTTTGTCACCCGGAGAACACTACGCGATCTCTAACAGAGAGGCTTCCAACTCAAGCCAGGTCAGGCCCCTGAGGCCAGGATTGCGCTGGTTGTCCTCCTGGTCAACCTTATCCAGCCTCTTCAAATATGGGTTAGGTCGCTAACAATAAGCCCGGGAGCCGAGCTGTCAACGCGCGGATTGTAACAATAATAGTCAGATGTGGTTAGGGCCGAGTCGTATTTACTTCACTCTAATAGGATGCTACTGGCACCTCCGGTAGCACAACCGCCACCGAATCAGCGCGGAAAGCGGCCCGGGCTTCTCATAGAATATCAAAATACGAAATCATGATTATGCCCAACCGCGATCGTGACCACGTCCAAGGCCGACACGCGACAATATTTGACTAATATGTATACGAAAATATCAATATAATTTATATTTTTCAATCT
>JAGXCT010036470.1:59938-101679 GCA_022495035.1 Philopotamus ludificatus | reverse complement strand
AAAAAGATGCGGGTTTAGGTGTAAGTTTCGCCTGAAAACAGCGGGTGCTTGATTGTTAACCTAAACTTGCCGATGGGGTGTATTGGGTACCCCAAGTATTTTTATTTTTCGCGAAAAGTCTCAAGAATAAATATTAAAAATATGCAATTACGAAAAAAAATAAACAAAAATACTGTTTTTTTTCGCTCGCATTCGGTACAATGTATCGAATGCGAGTGAAACGTACGTGTTGCGAAAGCTTAGTCTGTTTAAATGATGAAGTATTTCGTGAATAGCTTATTCTATTCTTAGAATGATCCATTTTTTTTTTAAAAAAATGACGATTCTATAGGGGATATCTGAGATACCCCCTTCGAACGACGCGGTTGTTTTCGAGCCGCCGTGATTGATGGGTAAAAATAATAGGCTTAGATCCGAAGCATATTTTCCGCATATTTGCGTTTATGGTCAGGATTGGAAAATAGCGATAGATGTAGGATAGGAAGAGAGAAAAAATTAATAAATGAAATATTCTTTTTACCTTAAAAATAAATTGATGATATGCAAAGCTAGGAAATAATTTATTTATGCCTCGTAGTTTCAAATTAGGATCATTAAGATGACTAATATCATCGACTTAAAATCCTAAATCAGACACAATCTTCTAATGCGCTACGTTTGGCGCATGCGCCATAGTTTGGCAGCCCCTGGCTTAGATTCAAATCGACTCTCAAGATGATTTTTTACGTCGTTTATATTTTTTTCTGAGTTAATGAATGCTCTAAGGACCTAAAAAAAATACCTAAAGATCTGCTAGCACAACTCGGTGAGTATAGCGGATGCGGAAACACTTCTCCGGTTTAATTGCTTTACTTTTTATTAGGGGCATCTGTTTTAATAGTGGATTTTAGCATGTCCTCGTCAAATTTTAATGATCGTTCTGATTGAGGGGCATCCTGTAAATTCTTATTGCCCGATTTGAATCAACGAAACCAAAATTAACATCTGCATTCGGTCAATATTTGTCTTTAAACCTCATTAATAGCTAAAGATTAATTATAAATATGGATTTATATAGCTGACAAATAGTATATTGTCTGAAAAAATGTGCATCTTGCCTTATCTTAGGGTAAACTGAACAATAAAAGCAGTTTGCAAAATAATGGATTTCTTTCCGAATAATCTATCATCATTAAACGTCATAAGAGTTTTCTTTGTCTTATTTCCTTATATCCGTATTTTTATTAATGATATTTTTATATAGTAAAACCATTCGCATAGTCATGCAGAAAATTACAAAAAAAATATTGATATGTATATATGAATTTTCCGGCATTTTCCCTTTATATTGTCTTAGATTTTTTATTATTATATATGTATTTAGCTATTTTTCTTGAAATAATCCGGAATTGAAGGCTGGACATGTGTCCTAATTATTTAAATTTATTTTTACATCAAATAAAATTATTAAAAATCCATTCTGAAAATTTCATATAGAAAATTGAAATGTAAATATGCTTTGACGAGAGTTTTGAAGTGTTCTATTAAAAAGCTTCATATGAAAGGAGTGCAGTGTTCCTTTCATTTCTGTACGTCAGAAGTTATTAAAATGAATACGCCGGAGCTCTTGTACAAGAATTTTTATTATATTTTACAGAATTCAATAGCGATTTTAATATAATCGCATCTTTAGCGCACAAAGTGCATTTTTATTCGCATTTTTTTATTTTCAGCTGGAAAAAATGTGCATTTTTCTAGATATTATTTTTCGCTTCGAGCATAATAGTATCGGAGGTAGATGGATCCGAGTAGATATACCTTTGGTTTCCATAACCGCCTGCGGATGACAGTCTCTTACGGTTGACCAATTGAAATCCCAGTTTGGCACTCAGACCCGTCGATAAGAAAGTGCCAACTTGTAAATGCCAATAGCATATCTTGGACCCTTAAAAATATCGCGGACCAAGCGGAATATCGTGTCCCCCCTAATGGAAGTGTACGGAAACATAATGGAACACGAGATATGTCTGGCATATACAGAGATATATGTTTGTTTGGGGCTGATACGACGCAATCGGTTTCAGGTTTTTATTGTCTCTAGCAAAATGGCCGAGGCAAATAAAGCAATATATCGACTCGAGCAGTTAAACGTTTTAATCTGCGGAACGTTAAAGAATTATTGCGTTTTATTTTTGCGGCGGAACAAAGCCGGGGATATGTACAGGGTGTTCCGCGCAATTTCATTATGAGCAGCTAGCCCCCAGCTCTGGAAACACCGCAACCACTGCAGAATTAATCTTCAGCTTAGTACCTCGGTTGCACTATTACTCCCAGGAGTCGGAACTTTGACATTGTATACATTATAACATGGTGCCTCTCTATATTTAGACATCATTAGCTAAATTAAATCCGCATTTAAGTCCCAAAGCGAAACCGCCTTTGTTTAGTATTCACTTTAAGAAAAATAAAAAATAAATTATTAACGAAGCCAAAAGAGATATCAATATTTCAACATATAAAAGGCAGCTTAAAATCATTTTATCAGAGAAAATTTTCCTGAAAAAAAATTCGGATATCAAAATAATCAAGCAAACATATTATTTAGAAACGATTTCAGATCATGATGTTTTTCCTAAGCATTTTTTTCTGCCTCAAAAGATCGTTTTCTCCAAATCATCATATCAAAGCAGTAAAAATAACTTTTTCATACTCATTATAGAGAGAGATACTAGATAAAGCTATGATCTTACTCCATAGAATAGGCATTTTTTTGTTTCAATCAGATGAAATTTTCCTGAAAAAAAATCGGATATCAAAATAATTAAGCAAACTAATTATTTAGAAACGATTTCAGATCATTACGTTTTCGCGAAGGATTTTTTTTCTTCCCCAAAAGATCGTTTTCACTAAACCACCATATCATACTAATAAAAAAACCTTTTTAAGACTCACTGTAGAGAGAGATATTAGGGCAAGCTATGATCTTACTCCATAGAATAGGCATTTTTTATTTCAGTCAGATGAAATTTTCATGAAAAAAAAATCGGATATCAAAATAATCAAGCAAACATATTATTTAGAAACGATTTCAGATCATTACGTCTACGCGAAGGATTTTTTTTTCTTCCCCAAAAGATCGTTTTCACTAAACCATCATATCATACTAATAAAAAAACCTTTTTAAGACTCACTGTAGAGAGAGATATTAGGGCAAGCTATGATCTTACTTCATAGAATAGGCATTTTTTAATAATATCAGATGAAATTTTCCTGAAAAAAAAAATCGGATATCAAGCATACATATTATTTAGAAATGATTTCAGCTCATGTTGTTTTTTCCGAAGCATTTTTTTCTGCCTCAAAAGATCTTTTTCTCTAAACCATCATATCAAAGCAATAAAAAAACTCTATTTAAGACTGATTCCAGAGAGATACTAGGTAAAGCTATGATCTTACTCCATAGAATAGGCATTTTTTAATATAATCAGATGAAATCTTCTTGAAAAAAAATCGGATGTCAAAATGATCAAGCAAACATATTATTTGGAAACGATTTCAGCTCATGTTGTTTTTTCCGAAGCATTTTTTTCTGCCTTAAAAGATCGTTTTCTCTAAACCATCATATCAAAGCAGTAAAAAAAAACTTTTTCGGACTCATTATAGAGAGAGTACTAGATAAAGCTATGATCATACTCCATTGGAGAGGCATTTTTTAATAATATCAGATAAAATTTTCCTGAAAAAAAAATCGGATATCAAAATAATCAAGCAAAAATATTATTTAAAAACGATTTCAGCTAATGTTGTTTTTTCCGAAGCATTTTTTTTCTGCCTCAAAATAACGTTTTCACTAAACCATCCTATCAAAGCATTAAAAAAAACCCTATTTAAGACTCATTGTAGAGAGATACTACGTAAAGCTATGATCTAACTCCATAGAATAGGTACTTTTTGATACTATCAGATAAAATTTTCTTGAAAAAAATCGGATATCAAGCAAACATATTATTTAGAAACGATTTCAGCTCATGTTGTTTTTCCGAAGTATTTTTTTCTGCCTCATAAGAACGTTTTCACTAAACCATCATATCAAACTATTAAATTTTTTTTTCAGACTCATTGTAGAGAGAGATACTAGATAAAGCTATGATCTAACTCCATAGAATATGCATTTTTTAATATCTCTTTCGATAAATTCTGTCTTTTTTTTAAATTAAAACGACTCCTAATGATTTTGGACTTGTTCAGCCTTGAAGAGAATATTCGATCGATTTGAAAAGCTGATAATCCGAAGATACAACAAAAGATGAATATGGTGAATGCTGTAGAACTTATAAATCAAGCTCTCTTATTTTATTTTGTGCATTTTTTGCTGAGTGTCGTCTCAATTATCATTCTGAAAAATTCATCTCAGATAATTTCCGAAAATTAATCCCTTTTTAAACATTGCCTCCTTTAATCCTAATAATTAGGCATAATACATCTCTTCTGCAACATTCCGACCAGATTTTAATAATTCAAGTAAATTATTCCCAAAACATCTAAACAAATGCAAAAAGAGTACCTTTATCAACCGATGAAGGCCTAGGAGTAGACTAGTCAGCTAAATAGTCGGATAAAGTATTTTATTAATGTCTCGAATCTTATATTCCATCGACGTAATAGTCTGAATAAGCTAGATTGAAGGCCTAGGGGTAGGCATAGACACAATCCTTCTAAGGTTATTCGTTTTTCTAGGACGGTTGGTGAAATTTCTGTGAAACTCAAACTATTTAGCTTTTTTTCTGTGCCTTGTAAAACTACCGTTTACCGAAGTCTTATGACATTTCCTTTATTGTTCTACACGGATTTGACTCTATTAATGACTTTATTTAATTTTAAGAGGTCTTTTTGATTTTGGTTAGTACTTTCGCTCACTTTCATCGGTTTTGAACGTTTAAAATTACTAATAACACCGTCGAGGATTCAAGAATAATTGAGAAATTGATTGTATTTTCTTTTAAACTCGTTTAAACTTATTGTCTCTTGATGAAAATTCGTGCATTTTCCTGACATTATTTATATGATTCTGAGGTACGTTTATTCTATGTTATCGTTTATTCTAAGCTCTATAACTAATAACTAAGTGTGTCTATAAGCCATCAACATAAATTGACTTGCCATGTTTACCACTGAAATTTCGCAGAAAATCCTAATACTGCCGTGACATTTTCCTAATCGCTTGGCGGTCTCTTTCGCCGAAGGTTGGCCACCGCTGACGCGTGTCGCACACCACCTACACTGTTATTCCCTTCGGCTAATGCAAATTCCTAATTCATAGCATCACGTGTGCCACGAACACAGGTGAGTCGGGGTTAATTAATTTTCCAGAGCCGGCGAGCGTCCCTCTACCCGCGAGAATGCACTGTCCGAGGGCGTAAATGTGCAATGCCCTTGGGGTCGTATAAATGTTATTCACAGCGATCGGTGAAAATTTGCACGGGCCCTGTGTAAATTTGTCGCCGCTGACCAAATATTCGCGGACGCAAAATTTTCAATTTGATATTCAATCCGCAGCGGGGAGTTGAGCCGCGCAAAATGAAAATGTCACCGTTTTCCATGGAAAATTGCGGCGGGATTTTGGATTGTTCTGTCGGAAAATGCTGATTGAAAAATTTATATGATCGCCGATGTTCTTCGACTATCTGGCGCAAAAATTTCATTATGAAATAAATGCGAACGATTAATTAAAAACTTCATTATAACATCGCCAAAGCTCGTTATCTTGATATATAAATTATGTTAATCGATTCCTCGTATCTGAGGAGCGTGACCATTTCACGATCCTCTCGGGAGTGTCACGCAGTGGTTTTCCATCGTCTGCTGCACTGCAGTACTTCTTGTTAATTAAATGCGTCATCTAAATAAATGGACTCTAAATAGTAATAATCGTCATTGAATTTCGCGAGTTTTTCCGAACCGATTTTTCGCACCATTAATTATATTTTTAAAATTGATACAGTGTAGCCATTTATTTTAAAATCGTGTTTCTATAATCCGTCAAAAAAATGTTTTGGCAATATTCCGTACTAAAAGGATTACTTAATAGGATTAATTGATCTGGAAATATTGCATCATATAGTCAAAAACAAATTTAAATACGTGTAATGGAAGCAAAAGCGTTAACAAACAAGCAATTTCCCGTGTTGCATCAGCTCTGAAAATTTAATTAAGCCGACTGAAACCTGAAACTCAGTATTTATTTTACTAGGGCGTAACAAAGCTTTTAAATAATTACTAGGAAAATATTAAAATTGTTTATCGTGGCTATGTTTATCTTCATATATGCCGTATTCTGTTATATTGTCCGACATGTTTTTAAAATACAGCAGATTCGACTTAATTGAAATACATTGGGTCCAAATTGGTATCCCAATTAAGCGGTTGACATATAAATAATAAATAAATATAACAGTAGGTTGAAAAATTAAACGGAATCGTGTCGTATTGATTTGAATAAAAAATAGACATCGAGACCAGTTTTAACAAAACTAGCACTATCGTCTTGAAAATATATTACCGTCTTTTACCATGAATTGTGCCATTCATGGTAAAAGACCTTTACAATTAAACATGGTGAAATTCCTTTACAATCCCACCATATAGACTAAGGTACGTTTTGACTGTTAGGCTGAGTTTCGGCGTTGCCAGTGGTACCTGTCCTTTAAAAAGCCATTGTTTTTGCGACATGGGTTCTAGCACATAACCCACTTCTCATCTTATGTCACAAGATGTCAAAGAATTGTTGAATTTTCATCTAACTTTATCTCATTTTATTTCATTAATTCATTCCGTGTAATTTAAGTCTTTTAAAGTATTATTGTGTTAAAAAATATGTTCTCTCTAAATATTTTAGATCTTTTTCGACGAACTGCATATTTTAATCGTTCCAGTTTATCACAATAGAACTATGCTTGTCTTATCTAAGAATTGTATAACGAATAATACCTTTATAATCCCACCATATAGACCTAGGTACTAGAAAGCCACCGTTTTTGCGACATTGGTTTTAGCATATAACCCACGTCTCATTCCCTGTCTACCGTTTTTACTATATCAATTATTTATTATATATTATCCTTTGATACATACAATTTATTATTATAATTAATAAAATTATATGTTATTTGCATAAAAAATATTGATTAGTATTCCATTAATTTATCCCAAGTAAATTCAGCTGAGGTCTCAATCACAATTATTGTGCAGTATTTTCTGGCCATATCTAAAAATCGTATAATGAGCAATTCCTTTACAATCCCAACATAGACAAAAGTACCTTTTTGATCGTTAGAATCAGTTACGGCGTTGCCTAACCCACTTTTCATCCCCTATCACAAGATGTCGAAGAAATGTTTCAGTCGTTGCATTAAATTTTCCTCTGATTCCATTAATTCTTTACATATACAGATTTGCTTCCATCACTTGAATGATGCTGATTATGTTCTTGAATCGTTTTTAGTCATAATTTCTACATCAAAATTTATTTTCAGTATATTTGTATTGCTTTATATATAAATAAAATACAGCGCAGTGTTATCTACTGTATTGAAACATGCATCAATATGACGTGACTACATGGAGTATGATTAAAAATTGAGCTTGTATGTCGAGCATTTGAACCGGCGTCAATAAATTATGGGATTTGTTATACAGCAATGATAACTTTTTGATGAGTATCCGAATGGAAGTGGATTTGAAAACTGTAAGCCGTTCTGTTCTGCCATTTCCAGTCGGGTTTTTTTTTCCATTACGGTTCATTTTCCTCATGAAACCATCCGCCGGGCACAAAACAAACTTGATCAATGAAAAGCTCTTGGCGGAGACGTTTCAATGCTTCCGGTCCCTAATGAAAACTAATTGCATTAGTCTTAGGTTTTACAGAGAGGACTATTACCGCTTATACCAGCGCAACCACTCGAGCTCGCAAACAAACTGGAGCGAACACTCGGGGACCACCTCCCCAGATCGGGGTTTTACGATTTGCACAACCTGAATTGCAAATTTTTATTGCCGATTTTATGGAGCTGCAACCCTGGATGCGCTTTCCCGATATTTTTCCTTTTTTTATTTTCGCATTGTAGGTCGCTGTGCGAGATCGCATGTCGGCACCGACACGACGCTAACGAATGCATCGTGCGCAATGAGCAACCGTCAATCAATCGCGGCCCTCGCGGAGGAGGATGGCGTTCACCTCCGCTTCCCAACCACCCTGTATTTTAATTTATTAATATGCCAAATATGCTCATTACATACGCCGAAATGCCAATGTGCGTTACGTCCATTAAAATGCCATTTAAATCGGGCGAAATTTCGGAGCAAAATTCCAATTTATCAAATCCGTTTATTTGACGTTTGACGTTAATTAAAACATGGCAACGGTGTAATCAAACGTGCGACCGCGCTTAATTGCGTCAACCAATTATCGACAGGTAAATATGTGGTAAGTCAACGTATTTATTGATTGATTTTGATGTTAATTGCGGTAATAAACGTCCGATAAACCGCAAATGCTTATCAATGGTTATGGATGCATTTAAATCTGTAGTTTGACATTGATGAAGCGAATTCTGCCGGCCTCCGACGTCAAATATTAAACGCATCTTTGATATATATATATAACTGAAACATCAGTCCTGATTATTTATATATCAGTTATTTATTAGTGGCTACTACAGCCTTAATATCTATTTTAAAAAATGTGATGTTATTAGCTGATAATTTCCATTTTTTATGATTAGAATTAATCGTCGTTCCATTGGATATATTATTTTATTTATAAAACTAATCTTAATGCAATGTAAAATATCTAATAACGAATTCATAGTTTTCCCATTTATTGTCTCGAAAATGTCTAACATGAAAACGAATAGAAATTAGGCTAAAATACTGAAAACATACGAAAAAACAAGTCGATTGAATGATTAAAAAAAATGTTTTGATTACTAAAATAAATAATAATTTGAGGTATAAATGATTTTATTTTTTGGGGATCCTATAAAAAAAAACGATAACTCTACAGATACTAAAGATTTTTTTCTAATATTATTTATTTAATAATATTATACATACGTTTTTATTTATAATAATATAATAAATAAATGTATCTCTTGCTTAACACGGAGAATAGGTTCTGTTGGATCATCGTGTTAAAGAAAACCGTTTAACCCTTTCAGTGCGGGGCGCATGACGTACATGCGCATACAAATCGTGTCCAGGGTGCGGCCGCATGTCGTACATGCGCGAGATTCTTTAAAACTTTAACTTGTCGTTACATGTAAACTAGACCGAGTTAAGTGATGGTGTTTGTTTTAAAAATCAGCTAATAAACACAGCTATCAATAAACATACAACATATCACAAGAAATTTATAGGAACCATGTAATATGTAAATATGAACAGTAACGATTTAAATCCCATTCCCATTTTTTTCTCACTTAATCTCTGTTTCATATTTTGATATTTTGTTCGATTTATTATTACAAAAATATAGCGAATCGAGTTTATTTTTTTAGTTGAGATGGAAGGACATATCCCAATCAACATGTTTGCATACATCTCTTATAGGAAAATGGTCTAATACAGCGGTAAACGGTGAATACAAATTTACCTCGCCAAAAAAATAATTTGATCCAAAACGGCGCCGCATTCAGATGCAGAATCGTGTTCAGACCCGCCGCATTGAAAGGGTTAACGGAGCTCGTATAGCACGGTTTCTAAAATTGTGTTAAAAAAAATGATTTGATATATTTCATCTAAAATATTATAAAATGCCTATCAATATTTTGTTTTTAATCTTCGGCCGCGATTTTTCCCGGAAAATCGACCTGCTGAAAATTGTTAGTTATTTTCATTCCTATTTTTGATTATGAATAATTGTTGATTATGAAAATAATCCTTATAATCCTTCATTTTAACTATTTATTATGTGGCCGATACCGTTGGATTACTTGGTTTTTCTGTACGATTTTTTTTCTGTCCTCAAAATATCGAGGAAGATATACCCTAAGAATTTTTATTAAATCATCCAGTTTTAGATTTGTCGAGTATTTTCAGATCATTTTCTAATCTGATGCAAATGCATTTCGCCATTGTTTTAACACAAAGCAATTCGTCTTAAATAATACGATCGATTTTGCCCGAATTAATTCATGATGAGAGCTGAAAATGGTTACCGAATTAGACTTGCTCCACCTCTCTATTTCCACTGCGCCTCTTCAGCAATGCAAAGCTCGATATCCGGTACATTATTAAATGGTATAGCTTGAAGCTCTTAAATATCAATGCATTGTGGCGTTGGCTATCGATGTTATCGCATCTGCATTGTAATGATTCCATTCAATACACGAAAGCCTACTTCGACGTCGAATTGCCACTAGCAATGAACGGAATTCGACGTTATCGGAACACAACTCGCCAAGTGCAATATCCCGGATTACGGCCACGTCTCGTTGCCCCGTAATGAATGGGCACTGCACCAAGTTGCTATTCTGCAGATGGCCAGATATTATATTAGCGATGCGAGACTGCCGAGTTAATGTATGAAACGTGATCCCGGCTCAATGGCAAATCAAAACAATGCAAATTTGAATCGTATTCTAAGTCAATATACGGTGAGTCGGACGTGGCGACTACGTAAGCATGTAATTTTAACGTCAATCTACGCAATGACACAACAAAAGTACCACGTTGAATAATGAAATGAGCGGTTAAAACTGCGCAGTATATTGCGTGGCTTATTGCGCAGTCGATTGCGCAGCAAAAACTGCGCAGTATCTTTAATGTATACCTGTAAAATCAATCGTAATTATTTAAATCTCAGTAGCTCTTCTACTCCTTGGTGTCTTAACATTCGGAGATGTAGAGCGGTGCCTTTTATCATCTTTATGATATTGCGGTGTTTTTTTATCGCAGTATATTTGTAGAACAATTCCAATTTTTATGGAAATATTATAATTAGAATTAATATCCGTCTTCATTCGAAATATAATCATGAAATAGATCAAAATGGATGTGAAAAAAAATTAAATACTATTTATATTCGCATAATTCATGTTAGATGGACCCAAATGTAATGTCGCATTTTCGGAAAGCATACTTTCAGATTAGTTTTCTTCAGTTCTTTGACTAGGAAAGACGTTTTTGAATATTTTGTGTGTCGTGAAAAGTCTCCAATCTTAGTTTTGCGTCGAAAAATTATGTGTGCTGTTTCAGTTTCACGCCAAAAAAAACGCAACGGAGGCAACAGAAAATATTTGCGATATTTATGGAGACGCATTAAGCATCAGGAAATGTCAAAGATGGTTCAAAAAATTTAAATCAGTCAATATTGATTTGAAAAATGAGCCTAATAGTGGTCGTTCCTGTGAAGTGGATGAAGCAGCCCTGAAAGAAGAGGTTGAAAAAAATCTGACTCTCAGTGTTGAAGAATTATCGAGCTAAGCCGGTACTTCATGGTCGTCAACTCAAAGATACCTGAAAAAATTGGGAATGATTAAAAACTAAGGCCTTTGGGTCGCAGTATTTGTGAGTTACTGAAGGAGAAGAAGAGTCCCAAACATTAGGTTTGACAGATTTATTGCATCCAGCTTATTCTCCAGACCTGGCTCCATCCGACTATCAGCTTTTTCGCTCAATGGAGATTTATTTACGACATTTTTTTTAAATCAAAAGGAGAAATAAAATCGGCCCTTTCAGACTTTTTCGATTCTAAACCTGCAGAGTTTAATAAGAAAGACATTTTAGATTTAGCTAATATATGGCAGAAGGTCATAGAAAATATTGGTAATTATTTTGCTTAATTAACACATTGCCAACGGGGCGAATCGTGGTCAAACTTGCGCTGGCGCGCATTCGCCGAATTTCAGAAAACGTTATCTTGCTACAAAAAAAAATCAACATCGGTTTCATGCACTAGCCGCTTTGCCGAATTCTCCTCAAGGTCTGAAGTGCATCTGACCAAAAAAAGACAAAAAAAGACTGTTGTAGTTATAGAAGCGAGCAAACGCGTAGTGTCGGCTAGCGTGTGTTATGTGCGCCCCGGACATACACAAATACGCTTTTGACGTGGAATCCACGTCCCGCGTAGGCAATATATGAGTTTTAGTTTCAAAAAAAAAAATACGACATTAAATTTGGGTCCTTCTAATACTTCACCGATCTATCGCTTTTCTTAGATTCTTTGTCTTAAACTTGAGATGTTATTTATTTTATAATAATAATATTATAATGGCTGGAGTTCCCTTTGATTTGAGAAGATACAGAAGAAATTTCTTATGTATCTCTACATGGGGGAGTTTGGATTCTACCCAAGTTTATACCCATGAGTACAGGGATGCCTGGGGTATGTAACCCTCGAGAAAAGAAGGTCGATTTACTTGTCAAAGCACTTCTTCAAGCTGTTGGTTGTTGTAGTACATAACCATCTTGTACTATGCGAGTTGCCCTTATGAGCGCCACTTCACTATCATTGAGCTCGTTCGCGTCTGTTTTTCATCTGCTAAATGTGAGGACAGGTGCTCTCAGAAACTCTCCGTTACCATAGCTATCACTTTTCTACTATATATATTATTTTTATATGTTTTTATGCGTGATTGACAAAATAAATAAATAAATATGTTGTGTTTAATATTGGGCCGAGTTTTGGCTTCAAAATATGAAGGAAAATATCACTGCTGAAAATTGTTAGCTATTTTCCGCGAGCCCCAACGTAACTCTAACACAAAAATTGAATGGAATCTACGTGGAATTCTACGAAAATTAAGTTCTATGATCAATTGTTATTCAGATTTATTGCGCTACCTGATTTACAATTCGTAATTGCCGTATAATTTGCATGGAAAATTGGCTTTTAGCGTAATATATACAATTGTGATTGTAATTTAATATAAATCAAACGAAATATCATCACGCTACCCCGCCACAAATGAAAGGGGTAAATTATTGTAATTTATTATCGAATTACGGGGGCCATGTATACGCATTATAATCCGATGCCAGAGGATCGTATCGGCTGTTAACAATTATCGCAAGGCCGCCAACAATCAATTCGTTTTATTATTTAATGTGTCGTGTGTGTGAAAATTCATATTTAATACGGCACGACCTTGTTCCGTATTATTTTTTATTTATTCATTTAACGATATTGAAATATTTATTTCGTCGAGAACGAGAGAAAACGCCGAGATAGTACTCGAGGCACTCAGGATTGCGATCTTCGGTACGATCCCCCTTGTTTCGCTCCACTCTCTCATCCCCCGTCCGCCCTAACCGACTCGAGTACCGCCGGAGAGGTCTCTGCGAAAATATTGTAATGCCAGAGTGCTTCAGCAAAGTTGGCAAACACATTGCCGAATCTCTCCACATGTTCGACCCCCATCGAGAAAAATAAAAATCGAGATTTAGAAGCGCAAATCCCTAAGAAATATCTCCCTCTCTTCGAAAATAATATATATAAAAAAAATACACAAATGCAGACCGTGCATATTTGCCGATTGTTGGCAATGGCGTAATGGCACGCCACCGCATTAATATTCATTACGCGTGCACTGCGTACATACAGGATGATTCATGCGGAAATTTACACTTATTCGAGCTTAAATGTGCCATTATTTAATATTCGAAAGCATAAAAGCTCCATTAGCGGCGGCGAATCTGCGAGCCCGAGTGACATTCTGTGTCGCCAATTTGGCGACGTTACATTTATTTTTTTTTCATATTAAAAAACACTGACAATATGATTCTGGACATGCGGCTGAAAAAATGGCAGTTTCTTTTTTTATTTTTTTGGAAAAACCTCCCCTTTATTCGGATAGCCGTGTAACAAATTCTACTTTTCTGAAAAGCCATTTTCTCATCGCGTGCCATTAATGTGTTTTCGATGGCGTGTTTTTCAACTACGTGTTTTTTTTTTCGTTTCATCGAAATATGAGGCTTTTTTTAATGCTTATTACTTTCATGTGTTTACTGAAAATAAATGAAAATTACTGCATGTGACGTAAATATAAATCTGGTAGCAATGGACATTAATTAACTTAAACTTCTCGAGAATCTAATCCAATGGTACTTTCCGAACAGATCCGTAGACGTTTCAGGTTTGACGTTTACTAAAAATCTATCTTCCTCTCAAAATGTTTCAGAGATGTGACATTGTGTGCTCATTCCACATATGTTATGGTATATGATATTAAGTCAAGGAATTCTTTGTTTAAAAAAGTAATGCGTTTCTCTGTCTCATCCTTTTCTGAGCCGGAAGAGAGTATGTCTATACTAGTATTGTGCTTCTTCTTATTAAGTTCTTGCAACTCCTCAGTGGAGAGCTCTTCAGAATTATTCCGCTCAATAGTGTCCTGACAGTATCCGGCGCCTGTGTGCGGAACTTGGCGCGTGTGTGCGCAGCACAATCGGGCCATATGGACGACGCGCTCCTGAAAGCAAACATTCTTCCAGGCTTTGTCAATGAGAGATTTCGTCTTCAGAAGTAGGCGATCTACATGTTATGTTTTTCATACATTTGTTAAATTTTTGACGAGCTGAAACAATTCTAGAACTATTTAACCGGTCTTCACGAGCTTCTTTCTTCCCAACCACCGTTTACCTTCTACTTTTTCTTGTGTGGTGGTCTGTAGAAGGCAATTTTTGTGACTTATCTCAGTGACTTTCACTTACAAAAAAATACCGTTGTATTCTTGATGTGTTCCATCTATGAAATCTACAACATTCTTCGGTAGTTATTGTTCGATAGGAAGGTAATCTCACCAAAATTCTCCCAAGGTTAAGTCCGTGTCAGAGGTCACTTCAAAGCATCCTAATCAACTTAAATTTGGCTCTGGTTCCTATGCATTCGTGTTATTCTATTCCATTCGCTTTAGCAGATGGACACCCTGACCTTTTCTCTGCGTCCCAAAAGCATTTTTTTATGTTTTGCTCTGTGGTCCAGGTTTCTACGCCTTATATAAAAATAGAGAATAACAGATCGATAGCTTTGTGATTACATTTTTAGCCATCCAAACTCGCCTTCTTATTTCTGGCTCACAATTTTTATAGTCAGAGATCCGAGATATAGAAATCCTTCAACCCTCTTGAGATCCGTAAGATTACCGGATCTGGATATATGATTGCTTTTATCGATTATCATCAGCTTGCTATTGAAAATATTAATCTAGTGTCTTAGTTTCTTACATTCACATTCCATTCTTTTAATCAATCTGTCATCATTAAGCCTCAAAGGTTGTCCGATTTATAGTTTATTATACAATAAAACTCACTTAAATCAAAATTGTATGCTAGCCCTTTTGTAAAAATGCAGAAAAACGATAAATGCGGGGTTGTTTAACAATATATTTCAGAGAAACTACAAAAAAATGCAAAAATAATAGATAATGAAGGAAAACTAGATATTATTTATCTCCCTCGAGTCGTTCTTTATATTATTTTCATAAGTCGATCATGTCTAGCTAATACGGAAGCCATTTTTTACACATGCAAAAATCGTAATAAAAACACTCGAACGATTTTCGCCAACCAGGTATAAAGTAAGCATTCAATATGTCAAGATACGTCATAGATCAACGCAACAACAGCAAAAAAAAACAATTATTTATTACGCATCTTAACAAAATTAAAATAATATAAAGCGAGCTTCGTATGATATTTTCAGCAATTTTTCAGCGGTTTATAAAACCCAGTGTTTTTTTTTCGGAGACATACCATCGTTTCGATTCGCCGAGCGTACTCGGTCGAGATAATTATGCCATTCACGTTCGCCTAATGCCATTTCGACTCTGGCGATGATAGAAACTAGACGTGAGCTTTCAAATTCTATGCTTTCGGAATCTCGCGAGAGCTTTAAGACTCCATAGCGCAAGTATCGATACTAATTCTATTAACACGTTCGAATTGATTGAGTATCTCTCTGCCCATGTCGCATTGTTATATTGTATGTACCTTATATGTTTCATTGAGACGAATTAATTCTCATCATGTGATATCGTTGCGAATGGGCGAAGAATCAGTTAGAGTATGATTGTACAGAAGTATTCTCTAAAAGTATTCTTCGTCCATTTGCATCGATAAATTATTTAGTATTAGAACGTCAATCATTTGTTAATTGTATGTTTAATTATTGTCGAAATATGCATTGTTTCGAGCGGGCGGAGAACTTGTCAGAGGAGGATTGTTAAGAAGTTTTCTCTAACAAATTCTTCGTCCTCTTGCATCAATCGTTCATCATATCACAACATCATCGAATATGGTTTTTTTTTTGTTGTTAATTTTATTTTTTATCAATTAATGTTTCGTTGAATCACGTTGTTTCAAATGGGCCAAGTTTTTGTTAGAGTTTTGTACGTATTAATTTTCTCTAACAGATTCTTCGTCCTCCTGTATCAACATCATCAACACACCATCAACAATCACCATATCTGCATCGCCATCGTTTTATTTTCGTTTGATTTATTGTTAGGAGATACTCAATTTTCGATCAATCACCGTGATGAATGCTGAAAACTTTCATCGCAATGTATCATAGTTTGAATGGCATATTATTTCGAAAGTAGATTTTCCGAGTGCCGCTGAAAATTTTACGTATTTCCTCTGCGTTTCATCTCGGAGTGTGTTTCTAGTTTTGAAAAGTTCTTGATACCGACCATATTTTATATTAGTTAACTTTGCGGAGCTCTGAAAAGTTCGTATCTGCGATGGTTCTTTAAATTTTTTTCGAAGAGCGAAGGGCGGAGCTGAACATTTTCAGAGTTTAAATTTCGTCTTATTATTAAAAAAAAATATATTTCTCAGTCAACTACGAGCATCTCAATAAAGATGTTGCTACCTACAAGCTAGTGATATATGTTTTAATACGACAAATGGACACGGGCAATTGCATTAAATTCTCAGCACCTGGTCGACGCTAAACAAACATAAACGTTGCTTTATAGCGACAATAAAAAATATCGGGTCCAGCAATAGATATTTATTGAACATCCCTTTGCAATAAATAAAATTCGTATATGTTATACATAGCGAAAGTTTCGCCTTTCTCCACCAACACTCTAATTAATGAACAAATATTGAAACTCGCTCAATAATTCGCTATATATATGTATATTGATTTCTGTAAACTGTTTGCGTGTTTTAGTTTTTAAATAATTCATTTCAAATCTGTTGGACCAACACGCAACTTTAGCTCTATCCATTATAAAATGCGACCTCATTGCCCTGATAAGCATGACCCTCAGATACATTATATTATTTAAGTGTTTATGAATGTTTTATCCGACATTAAAATTAATTTGAAGGTTACGTCCATTTAAAATTTATTATCGTATCGAGCTAATCGAACCATGGAACGAATACGAAATCATTAAATACATAATATGTTTTATTATCTATGTACATCTACATGTAAGTACACTTGAACATCGTTTAACACGGTTTTAGAAGGAAAAAAACAATCAAATGAAATTATTCTTCGTATATTCCGACAAATATTCGATGATATAGATCTAGATGAGGATTAACAGTTAAAAATTATATTTAGTATTGCGTATAAACTGTTACTGTATATGTCAAATAAATAATACAATCAGCTTTAGCCGTTTAAACGCCACGGCGTGCAGGCACGCGAAACCGGCTAACCAAGAGCGTCACTGAAAACGCTACTACGAATTTATTTATGCATAAATATAATATTTTTAAATGAAAATTAATGCAGGAGACATCCTTTGAAGGCAATGTGATTTTTAGAATGTCGATATGTTTAGCCGTTTCTTTTATTTGAAGTTTATACGGCGTACAGTAAAAATCCATATAATTGGCTTGGTGATTAAAGGATTAAATTCATGCTGCAAAAAGTTGTAGTCAAAAGCAGAGGGGCGCCGTCTCTATGGTCAGATTGTGCGGCGCACACAGGCGCTGTAAAATCAGGGATGCCAAGAATTCGATTTGACGTGTAGAAAACTGGAACATAAAGGAAGATATACACAAAAAAAAATACACGATAAAGATTGAAAGACTGACTTTTAACTACATGTCTCTAAAGGATTCTTCGGTACTTTGGACATCTTGGTAATAAGAGACGATAGCCTGGAGAAGCTAGTCGTACTTGGTAACGTACAAGGACGCAGGGGAAAGGACAGGGCGTACATCCGCTGGAGTGACCAAGTGACAATCACCACGGACTTCATCGTAGTTGCTACGATACGAGATGCAGATCTTCAGACGTAAGAAGGGGCGCGCCGTCCATATGGCCAGATTGTGCGGTACACACAGGTGCCGAAAAATTAAGGGATATTAAATTATTTTTTCTTAAATCGACATTAAATAGTATATAAAATACATGTGATTGCACGTAGTTCGTATTTTCAAGCACACCAAAATATACAGGGGTAATAATTGTAAGAAAAATCAATGGATTTTTTGGATCCTTGCAACATTTTTTATGCGAAAAACATTATAAAACAAATCATGTTGTTTATTTTGTTGCTACAAAAAGCCAATTATTTTTTTGAAGTAGGTATCAAAAACTTGAAAAAATGATGAAAAAGCCCAATTAAACACTCGAGAATCTTCCGACAAAAATATGACGACCGATCTTGAAACGAGTCGAATAAATGAAGTGTTGTTTTTATTGAAAACAATTTTAAAATATTTTCTTATCTGATTAATTATTTTAATTGCTATTAAAAAACATATTTTAACCCAGCGAAAAAAATCGCGTGTATATTGTTTTTTCAGGTGTTCAGACTAATTACTCTTCATATTTTTTTTCGAGTATTTTAATAACTAATTTAATTATATAAAGCCTCGAATTTGATTCATACATCTTTCACGCGTAATTAAATGTTGACGTGACAATAAAATTATATATAAAACATGCCCAAGGACAAGTTTTATACCAAAAAAATATTTATTTTATTTTAATCATGTTCTAAATATTAGGTGAAGCTGAAAGAAAATACGTATTTTTATACGAGTACTTTTATCAGTCTATGAAGTCCTAGGGGTAGACACAGGTGACTGATTCGATTAAATACATAAATAACGTCATGTTTAGCAACATTTAAGTAAAAAAAATAATTATAATATGATATATTTCAAAGCGGTAGCGCCGATTTATTGAACAACGATATATCGTCGATTGATATTGACGGAGTTTAAAGAGCGTTTCGTGCAATAATTCTTACATTATTATAAATAAACGTATCATTTTTCATTGGATTAAATTAAAATAAACATTAAGAGCAGAAAATGAGGCCTAAAATCAGTTAAATTATTTAAATAATTGTTAACGTCGTGAAAAAGCATTCGAACTGAATATACCGTTTGCAGTATTTATTTTGCTCAGGTAACTGGGTTTTCCGCAATACACACAAAGAGCATTTGCTCGCTCTCTCTCCGTGGGCTTTCAGTGGGGACGATGGCAAAATTCAGGGATTATCCCCGCAGTGTGCAACGGCACAATGGGATTTTCCAGATTTCCTTTCTGCTCGCGTATATAAATAACACGGGATGCACTCAAAGGTCAATTTCCCATGCACGCCATTGTGGCCACTCGTTTTTCCCCGCAAGCTGACAGGATTATATTCCATCGGACCGGCAATGATTCGATTGACCACATAAGCCGTTTTAGAGGATGCAAGCCACAAGCCATTCCTCAAAGAGATCACTTCTGGTAAATAGAACCGGTTCCGTCCGGTTTTTTGTTACTACAGTGAACCCCGTGTTAATTGTGTTATGTTTTACTGCTCTTTTGATCTTGATCAATGCTAGTAGAGTAGCTTTTAAAGCCCTCATAAACATGCCTCATTGAATCTTCCTTTGTGGGAATTGGATGAATTAAGATTAATTCTTCTTTACGAGATAATTCTTCGTCAGTGTCCACTATATCATCAATATCCATAACTTCAGATGGCATCGATTCCAGCTTTTCAAAACCATTTTTTAATCGTTATTTCTTCAATTTCACCCCAAGCCTTAACCTTTTGCACTTCAATGTTTTTTTTTATATAAGTTTCCATCAACTCCAAGCTATATTGAATTTGTTAAATAATAATATTTATGCTAGTGAATGAAAAAATCGGGTTCGTTATTTTGTATATGCACTATGCTAATTTTTATAGTCATTCAATGTAGCAATTTCTAGGAAGATGCCCAGGTTTTCTGTCGCAAGTGTTGCAAAAAAATGTCATTCGTTTTCTTGCCCCTCAAATCTCTCGATTTGAACTTACAATACAATCCTTGTACCTCTTCCCTGGGTTATTATAAATAAAATGGAGGGCCCCAAAAAAATAACTTCAACGTTTTTCGCATAAACCAATACGATGCTGCATATTGATCTGCTGTATCTGATCTGATAAGACCTTGTGTTGGTTATTAATCCATAATAGGTCACAAATGTTGAAATATATCTAGGGCGCGAGTCTGACAACATAAATTCGAAGACCCCATTTAGTAGGTCTATTAGGATTGAATGCTATAAAGCTTATTTTATCCTTGAAAGCAACAGTAGACTCGTCAACGTCTAAATTTTCTTCCGGGAAATAATTTTCCAAAAAAATATTGTTTAGGTAGTCAAGAAAATTCCGTAGTCTCAAGTCCGTACTTCTATCTGTTATTGTTTCAAGGTGTATTGACCACAAAATTTGGAAGAATCTCTTGGGGGTAAATATTTTACTAAAAAGGGTTATTTTTTAACCGAAATCGATCCATTTTTTTTCACATTCCAGATGACAAAATATGGTTATATGATAAAACAGGACATTCGATTGCTTTAAACAAAAAAAATACCAGGACAGCTATTTTCAATTAAAAAAAAACTGCCCGAGAAAAAATGTGCAGACATACTGGACTGGTGGAAAAAAACTAATGACTAATACGTCTGGACATAGGAGTTCAAAGGGTTAACAGTGTAATCATGTCTGAGGATTGTGATCATTCATGTTCCGAAGATTCTTGATTTTGTCTCTCCAGAATTCTCTGCATTCTGCATCCCGCATCGCAGCTACTACGGTGGAGTCTGTGGCGGTTTTCACTTGATCACCCTGCCCCTTCCGAGGCGTCTGAAAGGGGTATATCAGATACCCCAAGCATTTCAAGTCAAGTTACCAATGAATTCTGCATCAATATCTTGAAATTAAAAAAAAAAAATATTTCAAGAATAAAAATAGCTATTCGTGATATGCTTCATAATTTGTTGGATATTTTGGATTTTTTAACTAAAAAATATGACGTGTAAACGACAAGCGCACTCAGCGATGCCTCACTGCGATGACACGTGTCACTAGTACGCTTCACTCGCATTCGGCAGATCGCACCGGATGCGAGTAAGAAAAAACATCGCGCCCGGGGCAACAGACCCAAATATTGTTGTTTTTACCAAGTTTCTTTAGGCTTTTTTAGACAAATACAAAAAAGTTTGTCATATCTAGGATATTTATATTAAAAGAGTTAATAGAGAAAAAATTAGGGTTACGAATAGACTCCATCGGAACAGCTGGGTTAATGGAGTTTATGGATGAGCTTCGGTAGAAAAGAGATGACAGCAGATCGAAAATATCAGTTTTTTTTAATGTAGATCCTCTCGGGATTTATTGAGGAAAAAAAAATCTGGACGATGTAAAAATCGGAAACGGAAAAAAGGGAATTAAAGATTTATCAGAGAAGTGTTAACAAGTTATAACCGAGCTTTTTCAGGCTATCGTTTCTTCTGGCGAGATGGTCAAAGTATCGAAGAATTCTTTTGAGACATATGGTCGAAAGTCGGCCTTCTTTGTTGTTCCCCATTTCTTTTAGCACAGACAGGTTTGTGCGTTTAGCGGTCCATGGTATTCTCAACAGACGTCGCCAGCGCCACGTTTCAAAGGAGTCAATTTTCTTTTTTATATTTTCCTTTATGGTCCAGGTTTCTACGCCGTAAATTAAAAAACTGAGTATACCAGACTCTGCACTAAACGTTTTTTTTTGGATATCTCCATGTTTTTCCATATCGTTGATAGCTTCGACTGCATTTTTAGCCCTAGGATCTTCAAGCACAGATTATTCCCAAGTCTAATGACTGCAGATTTACTAGTACAGCTAGATATTTTTTCTTTTGAAGGTGAAAAGTTGTTTTTCAAACTCAAATTGCGGGAAATAAAAACCGTAAAACTAAAAATATATTTTTACGACAACAATCCATGTTATAATTGATCAAGCGGTGGCCTTTCATCCGTGGAGGCTTACATCGCCCCACGATAATCCGACCGGGCAGAATCCGGTGTGCCGGTAATGAGGCATTGTGACGTCGGGTATTCACGTCGACGGTCTTTTTGATTATAGCAGGATTTTGCGCACCGTCGAACGGGATCGACAAAGACGGAAGGAAGCAAGCTCGACACGTATATAAAAGCGCCAGAATCGAATTATTTTATAGCCGCCCCCCACCCCCTTTTCTCTCTGCTTCTGCATTCTGACTTTAAAATTGCAATTTTGCATTCCCAACTGCTCGCCTACACCACCTTTAGTAATATAATATATTTCAATTTAGCGACTGCGCACAAAACGTAATAACGTTTGGACACTCAAAGAAAAACTCCTCGGAAAACTCCATATTACAATAATAAAAATAAAACGCCACCGTGTTGATGAAAAACTCTACAATTTTCGAATATACGAATACATTTTTGAATCGGAATTAATGGCGACATTAACTGCGGAATTATCGGTCTGGCAAGTTTTCCACCGGATAATTGTAAAATTCGTGGACCATAAATGAGCATTGTAGTGACAAGTTAATCCCAAAGTTTTAACGAAAAACTTTTTCGTTTTCCGCAATGCGATTGGATGAAAAATTATGGTAAAGAGGCTTACACACGTACAGCGACTTAATATACAGCCTCGATTCTTCGCTATTCAAATTAAAAGAAAAACCGACGTCATACGATTATGTGTCTTAATTAAAATTGTACTTTGTGCGGCGTATATGTGTGTGCAGATCAAAGCACCATGGCAGAGACAAAGGGCTCAGCGCTAATTGAAGCCACTCACCTGCCTCTAATTACACTAGGCTACCGTTACTTCTGCAGTGGTAATAATTAACCATGCAAATTGTGCTCACCATGCACACACGGTCCCATAATGGGACACATGTCATGTATCCGAGCGCGGAATGAAAAGGTGTCGCCCCCGAAAGGCGTGTGCCCTAATGATGCCCAATTAAAATTTTGCATTTGTGGTTTTCACGAAAACATACTCTGATAATTTGTAGCACGGCTACATTTGTATAGTCCTCTCATTACACACGTGTAATTACGACTTCATAGTTCGTGGGTAGTAGCGGCGCTCTTATAATTATGAGGGGAGGGTACCCTTAAAAATATTCTTTTAATGAAATAATAAATAATTGCGCAATATCCGATGAATAGGGTAGATGCTGCAGAACTTCTAAAATCCAACTTCTGATGTGTATTTTTCTGTCGATCATGCTATACTCATTTTGAAACCAGATAGTTTTGGGTTATCGGATAATCTCGTACGTTTCTTCTCGAGTTACCTTACAAAGGGGAAACAATGTGTGACATACAACTCCGAAACGTCGTATGTTTACAATTCACCTTCTGGTATTCCACAGGGGTCAAATTTAGGACCTTTATTATTTATTTTATTTATAAGCGATATTCATCGGGTCCTTCAATGTAAATTTTTACATTTCGCAGACGATTTAAAAATATTTCGATCTATTACTTCAGTGGAAGATTGGAAAATGTCAAACAATGACATTTTCTAGATCAAAGAAGCCCATCATCTTTAATTACAGACACGTAACGTAACGTCTGTTAAAGATCTGGGTATTTTGTTTGATTCTAAGTTAAAATATAGTTTACATGTATCGGACGTGTGTATGAGATCGTCAAGAATGTTGGGCTTCGTCTTGAGAAATTCTCATCACATAAGTAGCACCTTAGTCAAACGAGTGCTATACGATGCAATGGTTCGGAGCTTGCTTGGATCAGGTTCAATTACATGAGCGCCTTATGACATCTCGAATTCCCTCAGATTAGAGAAGATACAGAAGACATTTCTTAGGTATCTCTACATGAGGGAGTTTGGATTGTAGTTTATACCCCAGCGCATTGGTACAGGGCTGCCTCGAAAAAATAAGGTCGATTACTTGGCAAAGCACTTCTTCAAAACTACCAATCACGCATTGTCTTTAAAATAAATAAATGTTGTAGGATACGTCTTTGGTTATTTACCAAAACTTCTAATAATTCTAATTGGGCACAATAAACTTCAGCTGTAACGTTTTGTTCAGGTTTAAATAATGCATAATGAATTACGCCCAAAATATCCCACCGAACACAAAGAAGTATCCTTTTCAAGGATCATTATGGTCGAGGGGTTAAAACTAATACTTCATTTGAAGAAAGTCATTGTTTTTTTCTCTTTAGGTTGTGATACAGTATCCACTCATAATCACTAGTAACATTCCTTCTAAGAAACAGATCGGTCTCATTTTTTTACCGAATCCTTTTCAAAATGGTCTTATACTGTTGAATAGGGATATTAGAGATCCTGTTACAATTACTTTATGGTTTTGCAAGGATTGTATTCTATCGATGGATTTAAAGCGGCATCCTTCAGTTTTAGAGATGTAACGTGGGAGCCTTTAAGGATTCGATATGGATATAACGGAGGACGCAAAGAGACAGCATCTTCATTTATTGATCAATACAGCGGACGAATCAGCCTAGCCGACCTGAGGATTACTGAATTACAAATTTACAAATATAACATCGAAGTGGAGATATAAACAATATAAATGATGCTGCTTTCAATCCAGGAAGGCTATCGCCTTCTTACATGGTTGATCGACTTCAACTAACTCCAAGTGTGTGTTGTGTGACGCAACTCGCTGTTCTTCAAGTATTCTGCCCACTGGGGGGCAATGCCTTGGAATCCGATTTTTGTGGATTGGGAGAAAAGGATCCAACGCTCAGCTTCTCGCTTTTTTGTCTTCTTTCTTCTTCGCCGACGACTTTTATAGAAGAAATCGGTTACCTAAATTCTGGAGCATCTACCCAGAAGACCCTTGTCTTGATCTATGTCAATGTACTCGATAGATCTTAAACTACGAGGTCTCACTTTGCTGTATGAATCAGTACAGAATTTTGATGCGCGGTCTAGCCATTTCGGAACTAGCCATAAATTTTTCTTTCAACAAATTATTTTTATTCAACAACATTTCAGCTTTATCTGCATTACATTTGACACCTTTTGAGCCCGTACATATTTGCTTTCATCACTTGAATGATGCTTCGTCTATACACGTTATCTTATTCTAATGCTAGTCAACGTTGACTAAATTCTATCTTTTCTTTCATACAAGACAAGATAACCTTTTTGACCGTGCGTTATTGCAAGTACATAACCCACTTCTCATCCGCTGAATTTTCCTCTAATTTTATTAATTCTTGACATATTTGAACCCGTACAGATTTGCTTTCGTCACTTAAATGTTTATGAATCTTGCCAATTATTTTTAAATGTTCTTGCACTCTAGGCCAAGAGTATCCGAGTGTATCTACTATTCGTGGAATAGATGTGGGTGAATTTGTTTCAACTTCAATCTGAAACTCCTCATTTTCCACCTTCACTACCCCCTCTAGGGCTTGCAATACCGGTTAGCCGGTTTATCGGTAATTACCGAAAATGATTTGTTTTTGTTGAAGACGAATTTCGAAAACAGCTTATTTTGCATCGAGATTGCAAAACTCGTGGAATTCCTTCCTGAAAATGCTGTGAGAACGATTTTATGAAATAAAAAATGCGATATTAAAAGGTTTACTTGATATAAAATCAAGGATAAATATCGATAATATAGAATTTGATAAGATCTCTGACTTAACACGTTCCAGTCCGCTGGGTTCCGCGCCGAGTTTTGCGTTGGAGCCGGACGTTTTCGCGAAAAAAATAGCAAAAGTTAAGTACTTCTTCGATGTATCTCTGATACCATTTAAGTTACGTCAATAATTTATTTTTTGTTGTGTTCAGAAAGGTTATCTCTAAGTAAAAACTTCTCAAAGTGTGGTCTGCGTATCAATGAAATATAAATGAGTTGTGGTTAAACATCAGCGCCAACGAGGACTCGAAAACGCGTCCCCCGTACTTCTACGTTGGCCCGCGAGGACGCGTTTTAGTGTCTCCCGGACCGCAACGTACGGCATTACAACCGGCAAAGGTAGCTGTAGTAGCTGATTGAACTGTATATAGATTTATTACATAAAATTGTATATAGATTTATGTCGTGAAGATATAACATTGAAATTAATGCTTGATGAACTGTCTAAATACTGTTCTTTTTTAGCCACGGAACTTAAAGAAGAGCCAATAATTCGAATACAGAAAAGAAAGACGATATATTTCGATGTGGTTAATTCTCTTAATGATCCTGATAAAATAAATGATTTTGACGAATATGGAATATACAATATAACGAATAAAACAACAATAATGGCGAAAATCATACATATAACTAAGCATGTATTTTCAAGGGATGATAATTATAAAATTTCTGAACATTAAGATTGAAGTATTAACATTGAAGAAAAGCTTAAATTAGCAAGTGGATAAACCTAAAAAAGATATAATTAATGTTATTCATAGAGAAATGTCATATATTGAACTCGAAAAAATTCGTGGCAATTATTTGAACATTGCGTTTCAACATCTGATGACTTGATGATGATAAATAACCGGTAAACCGGTAATGGGAGAAATTATTTACCGTTTATTCGTTATTGCAATTCGAGGTTTACTTTTTAAGTCAAAACTTACATTGTCCCTGTGAATATCGCGTTTATTTGCATCAGTCGTTGCATTAAAAAAACGACATTTTTTTTGGGTACCCATATTTGTATTCGCTCGCAATTCAGTCGTTTGAATCATTTTTAAATAAATACAATCTGCATTGGTCGGTGTTAAATAAAGTGCGTCAATGCGACAGCGACCGCGGATGATCGCGCACACGTCTGCATTGCAGCACGCGACTCATTATCATTTCGCGCGGTCTCCGCGTATAAACGAGCGGGCCACGATTCGCGCAAACAAGATTATCGCAAATTTAATTCGATGCCGAATTCGAAAATTTACATCAATTAAGTCTATTCGGACGTGATTCCATAGTCTGTTACACCGTAATAAATTGTTCAATTACGGCCAGGTCCCGTGTTGAGTTCTGCTTAACCCATTTCGGTCTGCGCTAATACCCTCGTTACAAGAGTGGCCCCTTGTAACCGACGCCCAGTCTCCGAATCAGTCAATTGCGGCCTCCCCTCCTCCCCTCGGACATTGATTTATGGACTAGTTAGCCAAATTCGCAGATTTATACCGCAATTTATTCAAATTAGGCACGGTTTGCTCGTGTTTCCCAGGTAATGCCTCGCTAAACCGTAAAGCAATTCCGTGCAAATCCCCCACCCCCCCTTCCCCCCCGGAACTGGGTCATATTGTATTAAAAAAGTTTCAGGTTCGGCTCGCCTGAATGTCAATAAGGTTCCCTGTACATTAAAAACTTTAAAAAAAAACAATATTAAAGTTTCCGTCTTGATTTCGTATGTACTTATCAAAGATTTCAAGAACTTTGCGCATTGCATATCGGGGAATATTGCTTTTTGAATTTATTTACATACCGACATATTTCAACAACGAAAAACAATATTTTTATAAAACTAGTGAAGCTGCCCCATAGATAAACACAGAGGAGTCATGAAAAATATTTAAAAAATGTCAATTTTATTATTAATAAAAAAATATCAGGGGGACCAAGAAGTAATCGCGTATTTTATATTTTCGTTTAGATATCTTTCCATATTTCCAGCAGCTTTTTGATCTATTTCGACGATCTTTTTGACGAGGATCGAATGGAGCATGATATGATAAATAAGCAGGATATGGAAGTATGCTTTAAATGTAACTGTGCCATGGAGCAAGGAGATGCAATTTCCTGCGATAATTACTGAACGGTTGAACGCGAGTCTGATTCAATTAGAGGTTGGAATACGCTATCATCGATAGTCTCGATTTAGGCGCATCCTTTAAATTTCCATTGCCTGATTTAAACTTCCGAAACCAAAATTGGCATCAGCTACCATTAGCACTAGACGCTAAACTTTGTTAATGGATTTAGTGAACTTTCTGGCGTTCGAGCCCTGGACGTAAATAGCAGCATTCAATGTCTGATATGTTTATTGTCAGTTTCAAATATAGATAGTTTAACCTTAACGTTAAAATATCTATTTTAAATAATAATTCTACAATATTGATTTTCAAGATACGCGATTTATTTCTGGTCCCCTTATTATTAACACATTACCTACGGGGTGAATCGCGGTCAAACTTGCGCTGGAGCGGGGCGCATTCGCCGAAATTCGGTGAAACGTCGTCTTTTACAAAAAAAATCATTACTCTTTTATTAATCAAGAGATTGAGCGGAAAATTAAATTACTTGAACTTCAATATTTGCTGGATAGTTATTGTAAAAAAAATATTTTTTATCCCACAGTTTAGTTTTAGTCACTAAACAATTTGGGAACAAAAGCAATAAATTATTAAATAAATAACACTCCTTCTTGTAAAGCAGCCATAAAATATTTGGAATGAATGGTTTTATATGCACGTTTGCTGAAATTCTCCTTAAGGTCTGAAGTATCTGACCAAAAAAAATATTTAAAAAAGACTGTTGTATAAATTACAGCCGATCAAACGCGTAGTGTCGGCTAGCGTGTGTTATGCGCGCCCCGGACATACACAAATACACTTTTGACGTGGAATCCACGTCCCCCGTAGGCAATGTGTTCATATATAAAAGGCTGTTAGTCATTTGAACATTAGAACCCAATACTAAGATACTAATACTAAAAGATCGTTGATGAAATATTCTCAAAGGTTCATTGCAAGAGCCTATTGTCTATCTATTAGTATTTTAAGCTTAGTTTGTAGTCGTTCAAATTAACAGAACCATTGTAGGCACTTGCGAACTTCTCCACATAGACCACTGTATAGGCAGACCTGTCTGGCGTAAAGTCGTGTCTCCCATGAGACGTCAAAAAATTACCGCAATTGAAGTAGTGTCCTCGATGTATTAAAGCAACATATTGTATAAAAAACGACATAACTTGTGGAATACCTACATTTAATATCGTATTATGGTAATATCCAAAAATAGGTTCTTTACTGAAGATAGTGCTAATACTTTTTTTTATTAAACTAATGATTTATTACCACTGTTACATTTTATTTCACGGTATTTTCTACAACACATCCTAGTATAAAAAAATAGTAATAAAAATACATAGTCTGGTATTTTCTTATTTTATTATATTCTTAAAGAATCGCTAAGTTTTGGGTCGTTATTGACGTTATTTTTCAGAGACTTCTAATAAACATATCTAATTACTATTTAATTATTAGTCTAATTTTTATAAATAACCTGATTTAATTTCTCAGCTACTTTTAATAAATACGAGATAGTTTTAGGTACTATAACTTATCCCTTATTTTTATATGCAGTATCCCGTGCTCTGAATATATTTAAACTCATCTGTCAATAATTAAATACTGATGAGTCATTCGTCAATATCTTGACAATTTATTTAGAAATGTATTATTTTAGGAATAAAAATAGTTATTCATAATATGCTTCATAATTTGGTCGATATTTTAGATTTTGAATTAATCAATATGACGCGTAAATGACAACACTCGGTCTGAGCTATCGCAGCTCGTGTCACTCGCATGTTTCACTCGCGGCGCATCATGCCGGATGCGAGCGAGAAAAAACATCGCGCGCAACAGCCGCGAATATTGTTGTTTTTATTGTTTTTCTCTTGGGGTACCCAATATCGCCACGGCTAGTTTAATAATATATTATATAAAAAAATAAGTAATATTCTTAAGTTAATTAAAACCATGCTTTGTTCTAAAAATATGTGGTTGTAAATTTTCACGATCGCGTATACACATTTCATTTAAATTAAACATATTTAGAATATCTCGCTTTGATGTTCCAATGGTCACTTTTGTTTGGCCCCACCACCTTTTCGCCCCCGTGAAGGTTAACTCGAAAGACCACAAAAGGTCTGGGCCGCAGACCCCGCAAAAATTAAAAAAAAAAAAAAAAAAGTAATAAGGCTCGGACCCCCTCATGTAAATCACACGGCTGAATGAACAAGAAAGCACGCGATTTTTTTTTTATTATTTACGATCTGCCCGAAAAAAATGGGCGAATGATAAACCCCCGGGTTCTTCGCGTGCCCTTTCCGTGACCAGGGCTCACTTTGTAAAACCCATACATGTGGCGGAGCGTGCATTATTTATGAGACCTCAGTGCCCCTCAGGTCTTGAACTCATTATAATTGCGGTCTGAGAAATTAATGATTTATGTGTGCGATTGCCATTTCGTGACCGGTCGTAATAGCAACAAACAAAAAAATTCAAATATTTTAAAATTAATTATTTTTGACGTTATTGTAAACCCCGGCTTAATAATTCCATATAGCATTAATGGAATACTAAGTGCTTGATGCATATCCCATGGGGCTTTAGGGTATTTACAGCGAGGGCTTTTTGTGAAATTGTTTTTCATCACAATCGCATACATATTTCAGAGGGAAAACCGTAATTTCTCTTATTAATATCGAGCAAAAATATACAGCATAAAATATTCAAATGGGATAATATTGAAATAATAATAAATATCAACGTAATTCTGATTAAAAGTTAGTATTTACTCTAACTAACAAGAAAATAATTAGTGTATAGAATGAGATCGATGGTGTTGATGAAGAAAAATAATTTGATTTTTAAAATATAAGTTTTTTAAAACGGAATACTTATTGAAAAAATATGATATATATGATTGAACATACACGCGGGAGATAATAAATCAAGCAGAATATTTATTACCAACTTTTTATACTTGATCATAATTGAGATTTATCATGAAACTCTAATTAAGGATATATTTTCTTACGCCGTATTAATCATATAAAATTTGAGAATAAATATCCCTATCGAAAATGAGTTTCATAAAAAAAAATAGACATGATAAATGAGTTGAGTGAAGAAAACAAAGCTTTAAAATTGGTGATGAAAAATTGGTACTAAAACGAGGGATGCAAAAGGCAATATCCTGTGTGCAGAATTTTAATTGGGGCTATATCCCCCAGTCTACAATAAAAAAACATTTTATAAAAAAGAATTTTATTTTAAATATTTCATACTTTTTAATTTTTCCCCATTTGGCGCCTGTGTGCGCCGCACAATCTGGCCATATGGACGGCGCGCTTCTATCTGTTGAAAGACCATGTATTAAAATTAACCCCAAGATAATGCTGCACCATAAAATGGTGTTATTGTATGTTAAGTGGAATTGCAAGGGGATAATTCCTTTTTAAACATAGAACAAAGGACAAACAACAACGGCATAGCCTCATTATGATTAGCTGGATTAGTTACGTCTCGTCCTGATTAATCGTAAGCAAATATTTTTGCAACAAAACGTTCCACCACATATATACTGATAAAAAATAGCAACTATACCGAAGTGAATAAAGGAACTGATGAGTATTTAGCATCAAAATCAGAGAAATCAAAAGTTTATCAGAGGATAAGTTTATATCTAAATAAATACAATATACTCCTGATTATTCGTGTGCGGATTATCTGAGTTTAATTCATATATAAAAAAAATATATAAGCTAAAAAATCACGGTCATTTAAAGGGAAAAAAATAAGTTGATCAATAGTGAGATTTTTCAAAAATTAAGGGGTTTTGAAAGGTTAAGGAAACGAGAAAGGTTTTTCAGAACTTTAATCATCGCCCCGGAACGTCTGGTGTATTTGAAAAGACGAACTGGGTAATCACTTCAAGAAAAGGCATTCTTTATAATAAATTATTATATTATATATTGAAATTTTTCTCTCTTAGCCCCCTTGATTATTCGGCGCCTGTGTGCGCCGCACAGTCTGGCCATATGGACATTTCATCGCGAGTATATTAACCAGTGGGAAATAAAATATAATAATAAAGGACAATATTAATTAATAAAAAACAAAGGTCTGCTTTGAAAGTGTATATGTAATTACACCTGTCCCTCGATTAACGCGGTTTTTTTTAACGCGGTTTTAATCTTACTCGGTTTTCAAAAACCGCGTTAGATTAAAACTTTCTTTTTTCTTCGCGCACTGTGACGAAAACTGCCATTGTTTGTGCAGAGCACTGCTCTCATCGTCTTTCCAGTTAATGGATTTATTTCCAATTAAAGATGAAATACGTATGCTTATAACATATTATTTGGCTTTTAGTTAGACTTATTCCTTATTTTTTATACGGCCATTAAAGTTTTTAGCCTTAAAATGTCAGATCAGAGCGCCAAAAGAAATTCGAGAAGCTCAGGAGAAGGCTATTTGTTTTAAGATACCTAAGATCAGAATTTCAGAAACGCCTTCAAAACAGAAAAATATCTATAGTAAGCGTCACGGAATGAATGAATCTACGATTAGAACGATAAAAAAGAACGAATTTTATTAGGAAGAGTGTTAACCTCTGGATCATTTATCAAAGTTCAGTTTCTTCTCCACCCAGAGATTCTATAATGAGATCTATGGAAAAGCTCTAATTATCTGGATAGAGAATACTTACAAAAAAAGAATACCCATCGATACCAATACAATGAGGCAAAATCTCTAAAATATATAACCACCTCATAGAACAATCTCAACATCGTACTTTTTTGATCTTAAAATAAACCCCAATTTTTGCGCGAGTTAAAGATGGTTTGAGGGGTTTAAAAAAAGACAGTATCTTCATAATCTAAAATTAAAAGGTAAACATGCATCTGGTGATGTAAAAGGAGCATTGAAGGGAATACATATGAACAATATTTCTATACATTGGAGAGCTAATAAGAAATCCTGGATGACTGCTTTAATATTTAAAGAATGTTTTTTTAACTGCTTTGTTCCAGAAGCAGAAAGTTACATGAAGGAAAAAAATCTTCCATTTAAAAATGTTAATGTTGTATTTTTACCACCTAATACCACTTCGATAATCCAACCATTAGACCAAGGGATAATCTCAACATTCAAAGGATATTATATCAAGCATTCTTTTCAACATATTTCAGTCAGTAATCAGTCAAAAGTCAAATCTATTACAATTCCAGAATTTTGGAAAACGTTTACAATTTTAGACTGTCTACGGAAGATGATTTTGGCAATGCAAAGGAATTATAAAATACAACTTTGAATGCTTGTTTAAAATCATTATGGCCAGAAATAGTTTCTAGAAGAAATCATATTATTCCACCAAAGAGATGAAGAATTTTTTCCAGATTATAAACATTACAGATTCATTGTAGGAGAGGTTTTAGAAATTTGATTAGTAGTGATATTGAGGAATTGTTTATCGAAGATAGAATAAATGAAAACGATCTGATCAACATGAAACAAAAAATATTTATTTTCCATATGAAGAAATTCTTAAAGAAATGACTAAAAATAAAAAACAGACGTTAGTTACCGATTTTCTTACCAGTTATCAGGGGAGCGTTCTTCTTTATGCAGATCAGAATGTTAAATATTTTTTTTCTGATAATGATAGTGACTTTGAGCCAATAATAAAGAAGAAGAAAAATAGTTGCATTAGAAGACAGCAGTTAATTTCCGAATAAAATAAAATATTTTATGATGTGTGTGAACTTATTACGAAACGTTTATAATTCCTCCTCACCCATTTGTTAATAAAAAGAATTATATTGTAGGTATATAGACATTTTTTTTCATTTCAATCATAAATTTTTTTGTTGTAGATTATAGATTATTATTACGCGTTTTTTTTGGAACTTATCCCCACATCTTATATGAGCTCCATACATTTTTTTACGCGGTTTTTTACATCCTGGAACGTATCCCCATTTTTTGTATGAACTCTATGTCTTTTTTAACGCGGTTTTCGTAACGCGGTTTTTCGTGGAACGTATCTACCGCGTTAATCGAGGGACAGGTGTATATTAAAACGAATAGTTTGTATTATCCGTGTTTTTCGATTATCCGTGCGGCCCCTATCCACAAATATCACGGATAATCGGTACTGTACATATTTTTATTCAATCAATTGTTTCATTAAAAAGTGACATAATAATTAATAAGAAGAAAGGAAAACGTGAATTTTCTGGGACTAGTTTTATTTTACTTTTCTATTTAATGAATACGATGATAAATAAATTTAATTTATTTATATAACAGCGATATATCGTCGTTTTATATACATGAGATGAAACGGACAAATTGATATTTCTGAATTTATAAAGCAAAAATAATAAATAACAGCGATTTATTAAACGACGATATATCGTTGTGCTATATTTATAAATATTACATCGTTTTTATGAGAACATAAAAATTATACATATACCTTGATTTACACGGTTTCACTTTAATCAAGAAAATAAATTATACTGAAGCACATTAACGAAATTATCCTAGTTGTAGCGATGGGGTCTATTGGGCACCCCAAGTGTATGACGACAATACAAAATGTCACAAACTTTTTGTATTTGTCTAAAAAAATGTCTAAAGAATAAACAGAATTATATTAAATGCTAATTTTAATTAGATTTACGAGCATTTTTTTTATTTCTAAATATATAATTAGCTATAATATAATAAAACAATTTAATACCAACCCCTAAACCGATATCGTGTTATTTTTCACCCCCTCAATATTTCATAACAACACATCAATGTTTGAGGCCTCTTTAATTAGGAAAAATAATCAAGCTAACATTAATTTAATCTAGTCGTAACATTAATTTAATCTAGACCCCAAGCTTTTTTTATCTTTCACGAAAAGTCTTACGAATAAATATTATAAATAATCATTGTATTTTGTTGTCTGCAATTGCGATGTTTTTTCTCGCTCGCATCCGGTACGACGTGCCGAGTGCGACTGAAACTTATGAGTGACACGTGCTGCGAGAGTTAATCCAAATTATGAAGAACGTCACGTGATTTACATGATCGACGATATATCGTCGTTTCGTATACACGCGATTAAGCGGGTTATTTTATGCTGAAAATATTTTTAAAAAAATATTCCAATCAAGAATAGTTTTTATTATTCAAATGCAGCGACATTGAAATAAATTGCGAAAGCCTTAAAATAGGGTCAAAGTTACTTGTGAAATTAAATGAATGTAAATATTTCAATGAATGGCGAATCGTATCAGCGAAGCGCACTTCACCAATTCCATAATTAAAGTTTTGTACGGCATCCGGTTTCATAATATTTACATAACCCGACGTATTTCAGCTGAAAATAGGTAAGCGTTGTATTCTCGGAAGCGGCCACTCTCCCTATCTATTACGTAACTACGTCCAACGTACACGTGGCCACGTGAATGCGTACACATAGCCTTCAGTGCCTGTGTATGCATCTACGTGTGTATTACGCTGCAGTGTAAATGCAGATACTAGCAAACAAGGGATAGAAAGGGAAGGAAGTCGTTCATTCATGGATTGCTTCTCTATTCTATTTTACAGAGGTAATAAACATAGAGCACGAGTGCCATAATTTTTTATGACACCGAAATTAAAAGCGTAAATATTCGCAATCCGAATACACTAAACGTATATATCTCTAAAAAATATGATTAATATGCTCTGTATATTAATATCATATATAAAAAAAAGTGATTAATATGTATATTTAATGTTTATTTTATTATTTTTAAATTTAAAATAATTTTCGTGTAATGTTTGATTGATCTTTTGCCGTCCGAAATGATTTATTATTCGGAATACATTAAACAAAAAACATTGCGTGTTTATTCTTATTTTTATTCATATTCGAATAATAAAATGTGTATTTAATAACAAATTGGTTTCCGACTACTGATGCAGGGGGCGTGGCCCACGCTGCATCAATGCTCTCTCTCTCGTTCATAGTGAAACGTCTATTTTTAGTATAATCAATGTTGCCTCCCCGCCAATGATGACGTATGCCCGACCTGACGTACACAGACAGACGCAAAGACTCGAGCAGACAGACGCTGTCCTAGTGTCTGTGCAGCAGACATCCGTCTCCCTCGCTCTGCAGTCTGAAATCTGCAACGAAGGTCAATCAAATTGGCTTTCACTTTTAATGGAAATATCGACCAGATACGTCATCAGCTCCCAGGACCGGCCAGACTGGTACGTTGGCCGCAAAAAGGGCGCAAGGCCAGCGTCTGGGTGTATGTGTGCGTCTGCGGCACAACGTAGTGACGTAACGAGACCCAGTTTCGATGCCACGTGTTTACGAGGCGCATTCCGATCGCCGATCCCTAACGTAAATAGTGATTTTTGCGATTCGGATCGATTATTTTGATCCAACGCGGCCTTCCCACGGGCCGACGTCCGCACATCACAAACACCACACGCATCAAAAAACACACGTTATTCTCAGTAAAATCTGATCAACTGTGTAAAAAAAAACATGATTTGTAAAAACATGTTTTTTGTACAAAAAAATATGATTTTTGTTTTTATTGTTTGTAAACAAAAACACGTGCACTTGTCGACTGCGATTGGCCACACTTGACCACGCCTACTACGGGCTGGACCACGCCCATCGATGCATGCTATTTATGTGTACCGTCCCATAAGTAGAACTTTGGATGAAAAACGTTGAAAGAAAATAACTAGCTGATATAGCGAAACGTTTCACAATAAAATTGTTACAAAAACATGTTTTTGGATGTAAATATAAATAACGTATTTTTTATTCAGTGGATTTTTGTTATCAGCTAACTAATAATTGGTGTAAAATAAATATTAGGTAAACGGAAAGAAATGACATTTTTTTTAAAACATCCTTTGTAAAATTCTGCGCGTTTTTAATTAAAATGCGATTCCAATTGATTCATTCAATATTTCAATGATTCAATATTGTAATAATGCGTAGTGATTTATCCCCTAAACATCCCACCAAATACAAAAGGAGTACCTTTTTCAGCCAGTGATGGCCCCCAAGGGTAGACACAAATACAAGTAATAATTCTTCTAACAAACGTTGGTCTTAAGCCGCCGAAGAACGTTTGCATCCAAATTCTTTGTTTATTTTTTCTGTGCCTTTTAAAATTGTCATTTAATAGACAACCAAGTGATTGTGATTTGGGTATGTTTTCATCGATTTAAAGAGGTTTTCTTGGTTTGGGTTTTTATTTTCAGCCACTTTAAGTAGTTTTAGACTTTTGAAACCATCTAAGGCACTGTCGAGTATTTAAGAGTCTTCATAAATATCGCAGATGTTTAGGTTCTTGTGTGCAGAACTTCAATTATCGCTTAAAAAGACAAGCTACTTATATATTATTCAATGTCAATTTAAAAAAAATGAAATTTTATCCTCTTGGCGCTTGTGTGCGCCGCACAATTTGGCCATATGGACGGCGCGCCAACGATACCGCGACGTGTTAGCGGCCCAGACCTCACATAGTATTATACGATAACACTAAACTATTCTAGTATAAATGATAGCATGCTCGTTGTACTTGGCAACGTAGAAGGACGCAAGGAGCGGTCTAAAAAAAATAGTAACGATCCGAATACATGAGGGCAACGAGCTCACCGCCAGGGGGCAGTGGCCCCCTCGTCTGGAATCTCCGATTGAATCTACAGTTTCAGTATATTTCACACGACCTGCTCAATTTTAAATTGTCCTAGGTTAGTGCGGATGTTTATCAGTATTAGTCTACCTTGGAATTCCACCACATCCTCCCCCCCAAACGAATTTGCATATCGTACACTATTGACGTATGCTAGAGACGAGAGTGTATAGAAATCGGCATGATTACCATACATTCCCGCGATAATTCCGCGTCTGCATAAATTACCATACGGGAATCCATCGTTTTCTCTACGAAACGATCGATGCGGGAATGTTTAATATCGTTTTTGTTTGGCGGAATTTTACAAAAAAAAATACGATACGGACGATATTTTATCGAGCGTCGTGGCATATCCGCCTTTGTGATTAATTCGTCTATTATTCGACTATCCCCGACAGAGTTTTGCAACCGGGCTAATTAGCCGGCCCACACACACATACATACTTCTTGATTCTCTCTGGCTAATTCGGTGGGACTAGTTCCGCGTCCCTGTGCTCTCTCTGTCTGCGATGTTAATTACGGTTTGCGTCATGATTTCGCTAGAGGATAGGGGCTTCCTCTGCGAGCGTAATGAATCGTAAAATTGAATGGATCCCCGAGTAGAGATACGTATTCGGGGGGTATGCCCGTATGGGATACGAAGTATTCCGGCGGAAAAACAAAAAAAAAATTATCGTCGAACGTGTAATATGCCAGAGTGGTTCCGGCGGTACGGCCGAATCTGTCGTAAACAACGTGCTGAATATGAAGAACAGGCAGTTACGGGGTTTACGCTAGGTACGGAAAATTCAGGTTCGGCAATAACATATTTATAGAATGTAAATCGATAAAACCGGATAATTGACCGGTTTATTGGGCGGGAAACAAATAGAACCATTTATATTCGGAAGACACGATTGCGGAGTAATGTATACGGATTCCGAAATCTCTGGCGGCTACAGAAATTAAGATATTTCCATATTTTATTCGTATTTAATTGCTTTATAGAATGATGAACAAATTATTCTAAAGCAGTATATATGTAAGGAGCATAGATACTTAGAAATATATTTTTGTATTCCTCAGCATTTATAACCTCAGTCAACATCATTAAGTAATCAACTCTGTAATATTTTCCTGCATAAGAAGAGAATTTTCCGACAAATACAGCGCATTCTTCGCTGAATGTTTTGCATTTTCCTTGACAGTACGAATATATTTAATTATTTAAATATTTGTCCACTCTATATTAATAAAACTGTTAAAAATACTTAATTCATCGCTTTTCCGACCCTTAAAATGAATACTTGATATTGTATTTTTTTTTCTCATACTTACTTAACTCGCGCCTTAACCGTTTAAACGCCACGGCGTGCAGGCACGCGAAACCGGCTGACTAACAGCGCCACAGCAAACGCTACTACGAATTTATTTATGAATAAATATAATAATTTTAAATGAAAATTAATGCTGAGACATCTTTTGAAGGCAATGTGATTGTTAGAATGTCGATATGTTTAGCAGTTTCATTTTATTTGAAGTTTATACGGCATACGGTAAAAAACCATATAATTGGCTTGGCGATTATAGGGTTAATAGGAACCACACTATAGAAAACGTTCTATAGAAGACTAGGCATTTAGGTAAAGGATTTATTTTATTGTTTATTGAAATATATTATTATATCAAACATTTTACCATTCAAATATTTAACCTAGTCGTGCCGATGGGGTATATTGGTATACATAATAACTCCTTTAATAGCATTTATTGCCTGGAATTGCAAAAAACAACATTCGCTGCTGTTGCCACTGGCACCATGTTTTTTCTTGCTCGCATCCTGTACGATGAGCCAAGTGCGAATAACACATGCTACGAGAGTGCAGTCTGCGGCGGGACATCGCCGAGAGCGTTATCATTTACGGGTCATATCCAAAATATATAAAATAAATAATAAAAATACTGACAAGTTTTTAATCAATAATTTCAATGAGTATTTGTTAATTGATTATTAGCTGTGTTTGTAGAATGGTTTTTAAAATAAAAAACAACACTTAATTTTCTCTAGCTTATCAATTTTTACCCGCGCTATATTTTTCTCGCTCGCAACCAGTACGATGTGCCGAGTTCGAGACGTCATATCCAAAATATCGACCAAATTATGAAGCATAGCATGAATAACTATTTTTATTCTTAAGATATTGACGAATAATTCATTATCACCTTGAATTGAAATGCTTGGGGTATCTAAAAGACCCACCCCATTCGGACGACGCCCCCAAACAAAAATTAGGATTAGGTTTTTTTCATTGTTTATCGAAGGCTATTATTATATCAAACATTTTTCACATATTTAACCTAATGGGGTATATTGGTATATATAAAAACTCCTTAATATGAATCCTACATGTTACAAACTTTTTGTATTTGGCTAAAAAAGTCTTAAGAATAAATATTATAAATGATCATTGTCCTTTATTGTCTGCAATTGCAAAATAAAAATAAAACAACAATATTTTTTGGTGTTGCGTGCGATGTTTTTTTTCACTCGCATTCGGTACGATGTGCGATGAAATTATCAATATCTTGACTTGATATGATTGGAGTATCTGAGATACTGGATGGAAAAGAAAACCTATTTAATCTAATTCCCGTTTAAATAAGGATCACGCTATAGAAGGTTAGGCACCCATACAAAATTTAGGGTTAAGTATTATTATCGTATTTTATATACTGAACGAAATCAATAGAGATCAAATATTTTTCCATTCACATATTTAAAATGATCTTGTTCTATTTTAGAGTTTGACCCTCCACTTGATCCATGGCTTGTTCTTTTCGAATTTTAATTTTGTCGCCAAGTGGCAGAGGGAGTCCTCATTACGTTCTCAAGCTGAGGGCCTCTTGTCATCGTTTACCCTGCGATTCTTCACGGATCGCCAAGAGACCCCGAGTCACCAAACATGCAGGCACTCTAAACGTCTTAGCCCGGAGTATACTTAAGCCGCAATTAGAATTTCGCAAGCAGTGATTGGAATCGCCGCTTGTAACCAAGTGCCAAAGCAAGTGGTCCTCAGGTCGAGGGCCTGCCACTCGAACCGATCACCTAGGCTTTGAAGCGGCCGTAGGGAGGCACCGAGTGCCCTCCACGCTCCAAATTACCCGATCGCCTCCCATTATATCACATAAAAAAATAAAATAATTAAATTAAAGCGCTAGAATATCGTCGGAAGTGGTTCAGAGTATCGAGTCTGACATCCGAACTAAGCTTTGCACGCGCGTTATCTCCGCTGAAAATTGCTGCGAAATGTTGCGCGACACGTTGATCCCGTCGGGCTTTGTTCAACGCCACCGTGGGGAGGGAGGGGAGGTCGGTTCACGGAAAAGTTTACGGCCCGCGGGCTATATCCGAGATATTCTGATGTGTTTTAATCCGGCCCTGTCTTCCGGCGGCTAGGTGATGCCGGCGACATGGAAGAGCCTCGCAAAAACGGCCGCCATATGTCGCCGAGCGATTTGCAACTCGTTTGACGCGAACTCGGCTTACGGCGAATACGTTTCGAGCCACTTGGCCCGCTTTGTTTCAGCGAATTTTCAGATGTCGCATGTCAAGCACAGCGAACATCCAGTGTGTGTGTGCGCCTGAATTTATGTGGTCAAACAATGGCGGCTATATTTAGAATCACAAGAACTAATTTCGGTCTCAACTCGGGTTTTTCTATTTAATATTCTAATCAATAATTAATTGAAAAAAAATTAAAAATAAATTTAATTGCTATTATATTTTATACTCTCTTAAAGGGAAAGGATATTGAGACTTTTATGCAATCACAAGTTATATTTATTTTTAACCGTCACCTTATAGTTGTGATTTCGTCTTTTTGCTGTGATGACTTGGTCGTTAAGATTGTCTTTAATATATTATTTATTTATTTGACTACGATGGTTGTATGGCATAACAAAAAGATTCCCTATTCACTCATATAAAGATTCTAAAGATGCAATGGGGAATGAGTCTCTCACACTAATATTCCACCCAGTGTCAAACCACGACACTGGTTA